>JBCJKH010014210.1:23703-41820 GCA_039877255.1 Loriculus beryllinus | reverse complement strand
TTTTGGAAGTGGTACTGAAAACTATGAAAAAACAGAGGAAAATGCTGCTATATTGCTACCATACAGAAGGTGACCAGCTAAGTGTAAGTGGACTAGAACAGTGGTAGGAAAGAATATAATGCTTAGACTAACACCCTTATGTATCATAAATTTGTATGTTAGGAGCAACTAATAAGAGAATTCAAAAGCAGCAAAGCATTTCTTGTTTTATGCCCTGGATGAAGATATACTAATGAAAAGCCACTCTAAGCATGGTAGTAAAGTATTCAAGCTCAACACTTGTGTAGAAACAAAATAGTCCACCTAATAAGGATTACAAGTAAAAATGGAAACTACTTCAAAATAAGGGTGTTTATGAACAGAAGATTAAATGATCAGCTGAAGCAGGTAATTTTTTGCAGGTGTCATGCAGGCTGTTTGGGGATGCAGCAAGTGGATTACTGGGGAGAAATTCTGTGCAAGCAAAAAGGAGGTAGTTAAATCATCTTTGGCAAAGAATGCTGCTGTCACCAGAAATATAAACAGATTCAAACAGTGTGTAGTCAAAATTCACAGGAAAACCTGCTAATCAAGGGCTATTAAACAGTCATCAGGATATAGCATCTGCTTAAAAAAAGACTCGTAATTTCTCAGGAATTTCAATGGGAAAAGGAGAAACTGATTAGATCAGAGGTGTTCTATATCCTTTCTTGCTTACCTGATGTAGCTCTAAATCTTATTCTTCAGATTGCTTCATTTATGAAACTACTTCGTAGGTTAGTGTTTTTCAAAATCATTAACCTTGTCATATATATGAAATGGATTGTGCTAAGCATCTTTCAACAATACATAACTATTTTTATTCCTAAATATTTGGTTTAATGTGTCATGTAAATTACACAGCGAATGTTTATCACTGGTAATGGATTTTTTTTATACTTTGCTAAAACACATTTTGACCTGCAAATTAGACAAAGAAATCTAAGCTAAGTGACAGCAAGCTCTCCTTTCACCCAGCCAGGAGCTTATGCAACATTAAGTTAATTAATGCAGGGCCACTTTTTTCCTGAAGTGCTAGTTAGTAAGTGCCAATGTCTTATAAGAAAAACACACATCAGTAATTCTGGAAGAGGCTTGACTGCTGGAAACTCAGATGAAGAGGACTGACATAAAAATGCATCTCCTTAGTTCTCCACATGGTGGCAGAACCTTCAGAAATAATTTTGCTTTGCAGAGCCACTTTGTCCCCTCAAATTATACATACTCACTGGAAAGATTCTTCCTCCAACTTGAGACTAAATCTACCATTCCCTCCCTAAAAAACACTAAGATTATAATACCAAATGCTGATTATGTAGAAGGTGTATAAAGACCCTTGGCTTTTCTAATTCTTCATTTAAAGCTGTTTCATTTTTCAAGAATTTTAACATTTTAGATTAATTCAGCTTTGAACTTTACTATGATTATGAATGATTTGAAATGGGAAAGGGATGAAATAAGGTAGAAGAGGAAAATACCTTTACATAGTAAATAATGCATTTATCAGTAAAAGATTTGTCCTTTTGTGTTGGGAGATGTAATAACTTTATGACAAAATTACTTCAGGGGGACATATAAAACAATTTCAAGATAAATCATGTCTTATTAAATTTTAGCCAATATTTTAAAGGCAGGAATTTCTAAAATGTGTAATGTATGTCTAACATGGAGGCAAGGTTTTGCTGATTAGAGATATTTGTGAAGACTTAAAAAGGTACACAGGTCTGCATTAGCTCCCATTGACAGATACAATTTAACATGCAGTGAGCCTCTAACAGAAGCAAGGGTTTTTAGGATTAATAAGGATAATTCACAATTCTGTTCGCATTTTGGGACTTAGCTGCATTTTGAGGCAGCTAAAAAGATTTGACATCACTTCTAGAGCTTTTCATATAAATTATCACTGCTGTATGGATACTAATCTGAGTTGTCGATATTCCCCTTTTCTAAAGAAAACCCATTTTTTTAGGCACAAAAATAAACATACCATCATTTAGGCACAATAATAAATATACCATTAGTAAAATGTTACCTATATAATTCTTGTCTGTATGGAAACCTTGTTCTCTGTTACTACAAGCTTTTTATTGTTGATATGTTTCCTGCTGTGTTAAGTGTAAATTCCTCTTTGGGGCCAAGTAGTCTAAGGAGCACAAGTTGAACTTTAATCATCCCCCCTTTCTCACTCTGCTGCAGCATGTGGTTGTTAGCTATTTCAGCATTATTTAAGATAATTAAGTAGGAAAGTTATACTTGATGTTTGAGCTAGTTTCCAATAACACTGATAAAAGGGATTTATCAGACTTGGACAATAAATCCCACATTTTAGATTTGATTTTCCACGGATTTATTGAAAAAATAAATCAGCCCCAATTAAAACAAATGAAATGAAATCCTTCTTTTAATGCTAGACTTAAAAACTGAATCAGTTCTTTCTTCTGGATTTCCATTGTAACTTTTAATGCTATTTTGAATGTTCAATTTTTGCCTTCATCATACTGCCAGAACTGATGCTGACAGCTGGATAGCAGTGCAATTGTATCCCAAAATGTATTTCACTAAGTAATAGGCTATAAAAATAAATGGCTCTTCATCTTACAAAAAAGATCAGACAGCACTGAAGACTTCTCTACTAGGTATTGCAGAAGCTTTGCTTATTTATTGTGGACATTATTTCACAGAAGAATATGAAGTAATAAAAAAAGGGTAGCTGAGTGGTTATTTAGAAGGAGTACTTCCCAGGAGCAAGCTAGAATATACCATCCATTCATTTTCTATAGTTATAAGCAGATTTTTAGTTATGTCAGAAAAGAGAAAATTTAATAAATCAAAACTCAAAATGAAGAAGATATGAAAGGTTATTAGCTGTATGAATAAGCAGAAAAGTGATGTTTAAGTATGAAAATGACTTTCCCATTTTTCTAATAGCTCTGACTGCAAAAAATATATTTTTCATAGATCTTTTTTTCCACATTGATTTGAATTTAATCTATATTTGGTTTTCCAGCAGTGCAAAGATTATGGTAAAAATGCAAAACTGCTGTAATACCTTTTCTGCCCTGGCAGGTGTTCTGTGATCATTAATTGCATACCTTTGAAGCAAGTTCCAGCCTGACAGGTGCATTTCAAGAGTTAACTTGAATCAGTTTGCTAGCTATTTATAAAATACTCCTCAGAATCAGTTTGCTAGCTATTTATAAAATACTCCTCAGAATCAGAACTAAAATATCAATGTATTTATTTTCCTTCCTGGGACAGTTTTTTAGAAAAACAACAAGTTCAGTTACTAGAGCAATTTGTAGTGTATAATGGAATCAAAGATACCACCATGGTTATCTACCTTGAATAAGAGGTGCATGGCAGTGTAATAAGACTAGAAAGAGAATGTTACTTTTTGTGTATCTATTGTTTTCATACAGGTTCACTTAATTTCTTAAAAGAAATGCAGAAATATGACATTTTCTTACTTTTGCATGAGATAATGATTGTGATAAGAACATTAACAGCATCTTTTTCCTAAGGGAAGAAGAGGGGAATTCAACTGATATAATTAAGTAACTTTATTCTCAGCTGTTACCAGTGCATGCAAACTGGTATCATACTATATCATACTATGACTTGGACTAATCTGTTCCTTACGAAGATCTTTACTACTCTTTTTAATTCCAAAAGCCTGTTCTGACTCCTCAGCTCTTCATTCTTTCCCTACACCCTTTACTCAGATGCTGGTTGCTAAAGGGCATAGGAGCATTAATTAAATAACTGTCACCCACAAGATTTTAATGTTGCTGTTTGTCTTTAGACTTTTGAGAGCAGTGCCAGAAGATCGCTATCAGAGCAACCTCATCTTTTTTTTCTGCCAGAAAATACCAGTTTGAAATAGATGTTTCCCTGTAGGTCCTTCATGTTAGTGAAGGTTTGTTTATGAAATAAAGACCACGATAACCTATGGGACTGTGACCCAAGGCTTCTGTGGGGAGCTGTGCTATCAAGTGGGAGTGATTGCCTGTGTGACTATTGACAGTGCCACTATTCTGCTGCTTACTGGAATAATGTGAAAACTTCTTCTGGAGTATAAAACAAAGGGCCACATATTCTTAGGCTTTAAAGTGTGGTTTCCTCAGAGTTTCAAAGGACAACTGTGATTTTGTCTTCTCCACAGTAACTGTGAGCCATGTACCTGCCTCCTGCTGCCATTTCTAGGGTTTGTGGGAGCTGTGATAGGCAAGAGACTACTAGCTAACAGGTAGCAAATGAAGAAAATACATGCCTCCAGTTTTCCTGCTTCCTTTTTTTCATTCTTTGTGCTGAATTTAAAGCATGTTCTCTGTTCTGCTGCAAAACTGGTACAGTTTGCAAAGATACCAGACAAAATTTCATTTTACCCTGCTCTGCCTGACAGAGCCCCTGTGTCACATCCTGAAGGGGAACGAGCTGGAAGTTGAGGTCAACCCCAGCGCAGTCTGTTCCCTCTCCTGCTGTCCCATGGCTTCCACACACTGTGGGCTGGCAATGGGGTCCATGGCAGCAGTCTGAGGCCGTGCTGGTTGTCCTGCCAGGAGCTGCAGGCTGGTGAGAGCGGGTGCCCTTACAGCCTGCTAGTGCCTGCAGGGTCCTGAGCTGTCTTTTTGTATGTTATTGGTAAATGAGGAAAAGCAGACAAGGAATCTCATGGTGGGTCAAAAGGGCACACAAAAAACAAAGGTATTTTGGCTTACAGTGCTCCATGAAGTCACCTCCTAGCTAGCAGTTCTGGTGCTAGTCATCCCTGTGCTGCAATTTACACTATTATGCAGACATTTGTCTGCTCCAAACCAGTCCTGCTAATTCATAACAATAACCAGACATTTACCAACCAGCTGGACAGCATGACCTAATCAAACTTTCAGGCTAGCATAGAGAAGTCAGAGTGAAATTTAATTATTCAAAACATTTCACACAGTATGTGTGTTCTTCCTAAAATATGAAAGTTATTTTTCTTTAGAAAATTAAAAGACACTGGATTCCTTCAGAATTCAGCGGCAGTGGATTGAAATGGTGAACATGGGATGATGAACACACTTATAAGACCTTTTTCTGTCTACTGCCTGAACAGAGAAGTAACTATAAATCTTTCCAATACCAAAAAGGAGAGAAAGGCAAGGAACATATCAAGGCTACAAAATAGATGTTGCAGCCTCTTTTAGTAATAATCTCTGAGTATGTTCTTTGTCTTTACTATACAGCTGTGAATATTTGTGTACACCTTTTCTTGAAAAAGGTTTGAATGTTTTTTTTCTCCACCTTTCCTGTCTGGTTAACACTTATAGACTTCTCAGATAATTCCATGTACTCTGAACGAGTCTTTACTGTGACTTCCATATTTTCAGTAAACTTAAGAAACTTTGAAAACTGGAAATTTCAATATAGCAATTGGTGAAACAAAATTATGCAGGCAAACATTGCGGAAAGTTACATAAAAACCCAAAAAAGGGAAGACCTTAAGGAAAGTTGCATAAATAATGGACATTTGAAAAAAATCAATCCCCAAAGCCTATCAAGATCTTAAAAAAAAAAAAGAGACATATTGAAATTTAATTAAAAAAAAATCACTGAAGGAGAAAACCAAAAAGAATTTGGTTACTTAAACTCTCAATGGAATTATTTCCACTTTTCAACATTTCAGGAACGTGAATTTCCTTGTAAATATTAGTCTGTGTCATAGTAATAATAAGGTGTAGTTTAAATTACAGAAAATGTCCAGGTTTTTCTTTTGTTCAAGGACAAATTATATTCATACATTATATTAGGAGAATGGGCAGTGATTACTATCTAATCAAGATTATCTCTGTAATAAGGACTCATGGTTTCTATTACTATTTTCATTATTATAGCCCACACAAAAGTATACAATCTCTTGCATGTTAAGCAGCTAATGTGGGACTTCAGTGTTTACATAGAGAATATTCTTCCTTCTTGGCATTTTTACACAAAAAAGGAGGCAAATGTATAGGACAATATAGGCTGCCACTCTTGTTTGAAAACAAGACTTTATTAGCATTAAAAATATGACCATGAAATAAAAACATACGAACTAATACAACATTTTCAAGAAGAAGCATCTTAAGCCCATGTGCAAGTCAACTACAGTATTTCTAGCACTTGAAGGTACAAATTAGCTTTGCTTTCTGCTTACCGTTTTTACTCAATATTTTATACTACCTAATGGTCACATAAAAATAACTTTTTTTTTATGCCTGGAACTGCAGAGGAGATGGTATTTAGAATGAAACTATACCCTATGTGGCCACTTGTTCAAGTAACCAAATGTACTATGCTGAAAAGTTAAGTATCTCATAGGAATGTGCATTGTCACTGCCTCAGAATAGCGCTAGACTCAAACATTCTGTAATGTATCTGCTTTTGAACAGGCTTTTTATTTGGGTAGGGCGAAGTCTGAAGTCTTTTACACCATGGTTGCCTGCACTTTAAAACTGCTTTAGTCATACCCTCACATCTCTGTTCTATAATTTCAGGGAGTGATAAGAGACCAAGCCAAGAGGGAAGATTAGTGTCTGTCAACTTCAGAATCTGATCCAGTTATTTAGAAGACAACTTTATTCTCTTGCACAGAAGTAAGTGGCATACTAGCAATCTTTGTCATCAGTTCAGGATAGGCTCTAAAAAGTTTGCCTGTGCTGGTTTATTTGTAGCTTTCACTGTAAAGCTGTGCTGTTCCAGGTAAAGCAACTGTTGGACTGCTGAGTCCAGCAGCTCTTATAACTGTAACAATCACTGATGTAGCACGACAGTATGGAGTAAAGCCTTAATTGGTCAGGTTCCCACTTGTTTAAGGACAGGAAATATTCAACTTCAAGAACTGCAATGAGTTTTGCTGGATATTGTATGTCTTTTGTAGAGCTCTCAGCAAGGGTTTTCATTAACATATTTCATGCCTTGCCATAAAAACAAGTATTACATGCTCTTTTCAAAAACAGTTCTCAGTCTGCTGCCTACCAGTCTGCTCCAAGAGAAGTCTTCTGTGATACATCCTGCTCTCTCAGCATGAACACTACTATGCACCCAAACATGCCTGAACACAGCATCTTTGAATCAAGCACCCTGATGTGGGTGTGACATGTTCCCATCTTTACCTCTCTGCATATGAGTGACTGCTTTATCTTGCTGTTAAAGACACATACAAACAGTGACTTCTGTGTACCAGAAGTGGTTGGGTGGCTAAAGGAGTGAGAGGAAGCTCAATGCGCAGTTTTTTCAGTCCAACAATAGCTTTAGCAACTTGTACATTAAAATAACAGTACAGAACATTAATTTCAACTGTGTTTCCAAAGTGTGTGACTTTTAGTCTGTCTACTTCCTTGGAGCACATTGGTTCTGGAAACTTAAGGCAAGACTGTTTTCTTTCACTTAAAACACATTTGTAGAATTGTTAATAGGTTTATTTGTCAAAATGGCTTCATTAATAATTCTGAAACTTGATGCATGGCATTAAACATTTTTTTAGTCCCAAAATAGCATTAAGATAATTTTCATAACTAAGATATTTATGCACAGCTGCTAGCAGCTAAAAAGGAAGTCAGAAATAAGTTGGTTGTATATTCTGGCACAGGCAGAATACATTTATTTTGTGAGCATGAGTAGGTTGATGGCTTGAATGGCTAAAAGCATCAGCAGAGTGTAAGCAGACAGCCTCGCATTGTGGGAAATGTTTTTTCAAGTGGAGTATGAAATTAGAATGGTGGAAGATTTTGAGGGGGGAGGAAGGAAAAACTGAAATCAAACAATTGCTGTGGTAATTGTGTAACGTAGGAAAGGAAATGTACAAATGACAAGTCAAATACATAAAACTCAGAACACATCTTTTGTATGCAATATATGACTAGCTTGAATACAGTTAGAAAATTATAGAAGATATTTACCCTCATCACCATCACTAACTTTGAAGCCAAGGTAGACTTTGGATCAAAAAAGATGTTGTCATGCCTTTTTCAGGAAGACAAAAAGATGTGTCATCTGAGTATTTTATAATGGATTCAGTACTTGCAATATTTGATTACATATGTGCGTATTTGATAGAGTCTATCCATATCTAAAGTGTTCTGAATTGCAAATGGTGACCTAAGATGCCTTTGGTTTTAGATAAGGCATGAGGAGATTATGAATTATGGTATATGGGTAGGAAGCAGCTTAAATGCCAGAATGGATCTAGTCTTAAGCTTTTAAAGGATTTGGGAGGCAAGATGTCATCCTTGGAGAATTTGGATTTTTTTTTTCTGTGCATTGGGAAAATGTTTGGGATACGTTGTGATTCATAACTACACTGCAGACTAACTATTTTCAGACGTTCCACAATGCCCATGAAAGGAGAGGTGTGACCAAGTGCCCTTTATTACTTCTGCTTCTGGCCTTCCTGAGTTCAGGTTACTTTTCTTCAACTGCTCTTCCCTCAAAAAGGCTCATTAAAAGTGCTGTTGTTATTCATTAGGTTTGTAATGAGAGGTCTGAGATAAATGCTTGACACATATGGTACTTGAAAGCATTTACACATTTTAAGTATGTGTGCATTCCTTTTTAACATGTTTTAATAGCTGTCACTATCAACATTTAGTGACAAAGGAAAATATTAAAACCCACTAGATTGAATGCATCTGGCTTCTCCTTTGTGACAGGACAAACTCAGAAAAGGGATTGTGAGTGAAAGGTTTTTTGTGGTTTTTTGTTGTTATTTTTTCCCCTTTTTCTTCATAAAACAAAGCAAATAAACAAAGCTGCATTCATTGTGAAAGGTTTTCTTCCATAAACGTTTTTGAAGGAAAGCCATGTTTTTCCTCCTATATTCAGGGTACTAACACCAGTTTGATCTGTCATAAAAACAAATAAACAGAGAGTTATTTGTTCCTAAAGAGAAATTTCTCTACTCCTTTGGCTATTTCAAAATTACCAAAATCCTTCCTGCTTCTATGCCAGAACTCTGGGCAGCACCAGCTGCCCTAGGGATGGCAGTTCCCGCACTTTAACGTTGCTTCACCTGGGAAACTTCAATGCTGTGATACTTCAGCATCCCACAGATAACATCTGGACTTGGTCACTAACCTAGAGGGACTAGTTTTCATAATCCTCCAAAACAGAAGCTGGTATAGTGAAAAAAACACCTTTCTTCAAGTGTCTAGTTCCCTTCTCCTCCCTGTTTGCTTTGTTTATTTGGGTTTAGCTTTTTTCTTTTTGTGTATTGGTTTTGTTTTGGTTTTTTTTTACAGGAGTAGACATCTTGAAGTATGGAATGTTGTTTTTTACATCACTGGAGAATGGTATTGTTTGAGTATCCTGCATTTGCACATGGCATCTTAAGCATCACTTCAAAATTTTAGTCTCATGTGTTGATAGGGCTGACCTGGAGCCCATGCAGTCACCATCCTGCTACTACCCTGAGAAGAGCATGCCTGTCCCAGCGACAAGGCTGCAGCCTGGGGTCTCTGCAAGGTCACAAGGCTGCTTTTGGCTCTGCTGCAGCCCCAGCAATAACCCTCATCTCTCGGCTGGGTCCTGAGCCTGATACCAAGCCCCGATCCATGCAAGCGAGTGGGCTGCTTAGCACATGGTACTGCCCTGGCTGGTAGGCTATATAGCCCTGACCACTGCCTCTAGTACTGTAGGACACTGTCACCACCCCACCCTGTGCCTGCACAAGTACCCCATGGAGGTATCTTTACTTCTAATGGCTGATGACCTGTCATGGTTTAAGCCCAGCCAGTAATTCAGAACCATGCAGCCGCTCTCTCACTCCTCCCCTTCCTCGCCCCCTGCTCCCAGAGGGATGGGGAGGAGAATCAGAAGAATGTAGCTCTAATGGGTTGAGATAAGAACAGTCCAGTAACTAAGGTGTAACATAAATCACTACTGCTGCCACCATTAATAATAATAATAGGGGAAATAACAAGGGAAGAGAATACAGCTGCTCACCACCCGCCAACTGATACCCAGCCCGACCCAAGCAGTGAACTAACCCTTCTGGGTATCTGCACCCAGTTTATATAGTGGGCATGACGTGCTGTGGTATGTAATACCTCTTTGGCTAGTTTGGGTCAGGTGTCCTGTCTCTGCTTCCTCTCAGCTTCCCCTCCTCCCTGGCAGAGCATGAGGCTTACAAAGTCCTTGGTCAGAGTAAACACTACTGAGCAGCAACTAAAAGCGTTGGTGTTATCAGAGTGGTTCCCAGGCTGAAAGTCAAAAACACAGCACTGCACCAACTATTTAGAGGAGAAAAATGACTGCTACTGCTGAACCCAGGACATGACTTTCCATTGTTACCGTTGTAGCCATAATTGTAATAATAACTTCATAAACTGCAATTTCAGTAGCTTGATGCATGCATGGGAGAGTGAGTCAACGCAATTTCTATTGTGCTAACAAGTTTTATTAGCTCTGCTACGTATTTGGGAATGCACAATAGGATCCCAGAAAAACTTAACATTCACAAATTGCTGTCCACATTTTAAATTCTTCATGTCTATCAGGTTGGACAGAGCCTTGGGTGGCATGGTTTAGTGTGAGGTGTCCCTGCCCAAGGGAAGTTGGAAATAGATGATCCTAAGGTCCTTTCCAACCCTAACTATACTATGATTCTATGTCAGTATCAGTGATTTTTAGTGGCTTCATCCTGCAGCAACGGAGCAATGCCAGAACTGAACTATTTCTGTACATTGAAAGTAGTGTACTAGCATGGTAAGAAAAACATTGAATTACACCATGCATTGTATTTTGATCAAAAAGCTAATTAAAAAGTAACATTCCAGAGACTGCTCTTTAAGCAAGTGCATTTTTTTGTACATGTGTTGAGGACTTCCTTCAGATTGTGAATCTGGCCTCAATTTTATCCTGTGTACAGAGGAATTTTAGAAGAGATAACAAAGGGTAGAAAGATTATCTTTCAGGAGTCAAGCTTGGCATCTTGCAGGCATCAAAGTGTCAAGGACTGGTCAAAGAGAAGATGCATATGTGTACCAGTGCTTCCCATTTCAAAACTCTTTGGTGTCTGGGGACAATAAGCAGTGAAAAATAGAGTGCTTGTAGACTTAGAGCATAACAGTCCACCCAGTTTCTGCTGTAGAAGCCAAAGGTCATATCCAGAAGTTTACTGCAAAATTTGACCTGAATTTTTATCACTGTTTTCAAAAAGCATTTTATCAGAAGCACTCAATAGCCATGGCTCATCATTAGAAAAATGTCTTTCTTCTAATTCGTCAGTGGTAAAAGTTGTGTGTGTATTTATGGGGAAATACTGAGGTTAAATTGTCTCCAAGAAAAGTACTTACAGTACACAAAGATAAGTGGCTACTAATGATTCTTTTAACTTAATTTCTTTAGTGCCTCTCATGTTTCTGTCTTCAAGCTGTCAGTGATTTCATAATAACAGGGAAAAAAAGGAAATATTGGTCTATAAATCTGAAAGATGTATATGAAGCAGAGAACAGAAAAAGTTCCAGAATCCTTCAAGTTCATTATGGACTTTACTGTACTTGATTTTACTTGAAAGTCTTTTAAATACTACTGTGACTGATGATAATATAACACTGAGTGTAACACAAAAATATTTTATTTCCAACACCAGATTAATTTGGATCAAATACTTTGTTTCAGGTCTCAGATTTTTTTGAATAATGGGAACAAAAAAAAAAATAAAAGACATTGAAAATTTTTTAGTTCCAACTAGTAATGGTATTTCTCAGGAAATCATATTCAATTATTTTGTATTATAATTTCTAAAATATCTTTCAAAATTTGCATATATTTTACAACAAAATCTTTCTTTTTATTCAAATTGAGCATTTTTTGAAGATAGCTTATTAAATTTACTGCTCACAGGGAAAGCAAAATTGAGCTCCTGGCTCTGGCTGTGAGGCTGAGAGCTGTAGGAGTTAACCCTGATGATGATAATGAGACTGAGCAGGCAGCAGATGCTTACGTGCCTTTACAATCCAAACCTACCAAAAAATTCCTCTCACAGAAAATTTGAGGAATGTCTGGCACCCTAGGGATAGTGACAGACTTGGTATTAGCCATATGCCACCTGCTAGAGCCATTGTTAAACAAACCACAGGATTTTATAGCATGTATAGTTGCTTACTCACAATGAGAATGTCCCATTCCAAATTTTATCATCTTCCCTTATAGCAACTCTTTAAACCACAAGTCATTCTAAGCTGCAAAAATACTTATTAAAAAAAATATTGAAGTAAATTAAGAATATTTTATAAGATGTGTTATTTACAACCATCCATGAATAGGAACATAGTGTTTGCTATGTTGTGTTATTTTTCCTGTAAAACCTCACATGCTATACACCTACTGTTTCACATTTACAATTTTAACATCTGTTTCCTTATTGGTTTTGCAAAGGTCTGTTGCTGTTTTCATGCATTAGCACATCTGATGTGATTCTGAGCCAAAAATCTATTCTGTAAGAAATGCAAAATTCTTCATTTGCAAAACCTGTGAAGAAATGATGCCTCACTGTAAAGAGAGGTGCATTAGTGAATTCCTGAAGTCATTCTAAGGACTAAACTATATACAGCTGTTTATTTTAAATTTTAAGCTTCAGCTAATTCTGGGTTACCTTAAATATAAGAATAAACAAAATATTTTGTGATGCAACCACTGTAATACTTTCCTCAAAGACTCATAAAACTCAGGTGTGGCACTTACGAAATACAGACATTTCATTTCTCCTCATTTCCTTTACTTAGTCTGCTGTACTAACTTACCTTTCTAAAGCTGAGATACTGAAGCTTGTTGGAATATTTATTTTCAGGCTTTTTTGCCCTGAAGTAACTCTCTCAGATTCAGGCTTAGATTCATTTTAGTATGAAAAGGTTTATATATCTCAGAGTTCTAGCTCCAGCATAAAAGACAACCTGTTTGTTTTTATAGATCTGCTCCAATTTCAGCAATTTTCTTAGTGGTAAGCAAAGAAAAAGTTGGAAATAATAAAAATTGCGGAAAAATGTACTTTATCTCTGGATTAACTTTAATTTTTAATACTCTGTCAACTTCCTATACAAGCATTTTAAGAAGCTCCAGCCTTTGCAAGAGGTTTTGTTTTTTTTCTCTGTGCATATTTTTTGGTGAATGAAAATGGTTGAAATTCTTCTGCTAGAGAAGTTTGTTTTGAAAAATGAAGAAGTAGAAAAATAATTATTCTTACCTCTGTTTCCAAAAGACATATTCATGATGATTATCAACTCCATCTTCAGCTACAAATTTCAGCAAAATGATGACTGTGATGACTGGCTTATTGTAAATATACCACAGCTCTTACACCCAGAAAGCACAATATTGTAAGAAATATTTGTGGATAATTTTTGAACATACTTAGGCTGGCATCTAGAAAATACTATAATAATATTCCTAACCATTAATACAACTGGGTATGACGCAGTCTTTAGTAGAATAATCAGGGTGAAAAGTCCACTTACTAGTTTTAAGATAAAGTTGCTGTATTTTTAGAAAGATCATGCATTACCTGAGATAATAATGTACTGCTCATTAAGAGACAGAAAGCTCCTGCTAATCCTCTGTTTTTATATGCACTTGTATTTCTTTGTACTCATTTTCTGATCATGCTAAATAATGACTAGAAAGAATGCATTTTGCCTTTTGAGTACTGAGGTAGCTACTGCTCAAGGAGCTTATCGTGCCCACTCCAGCACAAGCAAAGTGATACATATAGCACAGAACTGCTAATCCTATATGTATATTATTTGGAAAGCAGTGAGTGCTTGTGTCTTTAAAAATATCTTAAGAGACCCATTTTCTAAGGTTTGCTCAGCTGCGAGACAACCAGATAGGTGATGACACCAGCTGTCTAGTTTTACTCTAATGGAGATGTTCCACTCTGCAACGCATCATTATTGCATCCATTGTACCTCTTCACCTTATACCTACTGTGCAGAATGACTGACTCAGGAAAATTGAACTGTTGCATGAACAGGAAAATTTTTCTCCTGCTACCTTCACATATGCTCATTCACTATGCTACCTACACAAAAGAATTAAGACTACTATTTATCGTCAGGATTCAGTACTAATCTGGGTTGTTTTTTTTCTTCTCAGTGCACATTCTACTATGCAGAAAACTATTTCTGACTTCATTTCAAAAAGCTGAGGTTCAGCACATAGGTTCTTGTCTTGAGGACTGCAACAAACCACTCCAGGTCCTTCAGGGAAAAGAGATATTTTTGGTTAGTAGGGTAGCCTTATAAATTATTTCCCTCCCATTTTCTTTTCTTTATTCTCCCACATTTACACAAGATCCTTCCACAATGCTACTGCTCTGATGTTTCACAAATAATGTATAGACCCTTTGTTTCTATAACCACAAGCAATTATTCCTTTCTGGATATCCACATGGGACTAAGTAAGATAAATATAAATAAGCGGGAAAAATTACATAAGAAATTATTTTTCTACTCAAGATATTTGAAGTTGATTTAATTTGAATTGAAATTCTTTCTACTCAAGAAATGTCATTATTAGAAATGCTATAAAAATATTTTTTTACTCAGATTTTATAACATCCAGACACTTTAAGTTCATTTGCCTGTGATGAGTCTATTCACCTTATTTCTGGAGTTGGCAAACTCTTATAAAATATAAAATATTTAATGTTTTATTTCCTTATAATATTCTAAAATACTTCCTATAGCAATTATAAAAATAGAGGATGATTATTAAAATGTCTCAACTTCTAGGTATGTTTCAGGAATTTCTCCTTAATTTGTATCTTATATCCTTTTATCTTAATATGCTTTTTTTTGGAGTTATTCACTCCTTCTGAAGCTGATAATAAAATTAACAGCAATAGTCTTTTTCTTTCAGTTGAAACTATGACATTATAAACCCTGTTTGAATTGTGCTTTTTTTACTTTCTCTTCCATTCACAATTATGACAGTGATAGATTATTTTTTTTTATTTTATTTTTTCAGGCAAAGGTATTGTGGAGGGACATTTATCATACCTTTAAGAAAAGCTCTGAATGATATAATAATTATCTTTTAAACAGCTCTTCAGGCAGCTACCAATTCTTCATCTTTGAAAAGTTTCACTGAGAATCCTGAATTAATAATATTGCTTCAGATTGTTAAGAAGGTATTTATATGATAGATATTTATATGATAGATACTGCTTTCAAAAGCCCCCATTTTTTATGGCAGTTTTTCTTGTTTGCATTTTGAATTGCAGGATCAGGAACTCAAAAATGCCAGAAAAAAAACATATTCATAGCACACTTGGTTTTGGTTTGGTTTCTGGGGTTTTTTTTTTGGGTTGGTTTTTTTTTTTTTATCAGTCAAAATTTTGACTGACAAGGTTTCTGTTGCCTTACAGGACTATCTGTATTTCTACCTTGTAAATGGACTCTGATTCAACTTAATAAAAAGCATGTTTCTATATTTTCTTTTGAAGAATAAAAATTGACTAATTAATTAAATTCCAAGTCATAGTTCATAGAATAGCCCTTAACAGCTCATTAATTCATGGTTTAAGAATGGGCAGTTGAGTCTAGCTTTTCAGTGTTTGTTGCGGCTGTCATAACACATCCCATGAGTGACAGATACATCGCACAAGTTCACTGTTTTCATGCTTGTTGGCAGACTGTGTATGTAGGAACTGTGAAAACAGCAAGACAGAAAATGCTTCCTATTAAATTCCATAGGACATCTTGCAGCAAATAAAGTGTCAAATTATACTCTACAGAAACCTGCAGAACTTTACCAGGAAGACATAAAAAGTCTGTGTATGTGTCTATGGATGAGTAGGACAGAGAGATGACAGTACTGAAAAGGGAATTACATGTTCCAACACACTTAAGCTGATGCTGTGAAATTATACAGTTTATAATTTTACGTTAAAGTAGTAACATATCTGTCTGAAAGTATAAAAGAATAAAAAAAAGAAGAAAATAATAATTCTGATCCTAGCTAGCTAAGTTGATTTAGCAACTTCATAAAATAATTTATTTATTATTTTTTTTATCCCAAGTTTGAAAATCTTTTTTTGCCTTTTCCTGGAATCATTATTTTCTTCACAGATATGCTGATTTGTAGTTAAAATGGTGAGTCTGAATCTCTTCTCTGAATTGTAAGCAACCATTTCAGCAGCTTCAGCTGTTTCAGACAGATACAGTATTTCATCTACAGAACATCATGGCTACTCTTTTTCACTACAGATCTAGGCTTACATGAAATTTGCAGTAGACGCATGTTGAAAATGGGTGAATACCTATTTTCAAAGATAATGAATTCTTATTGATCCCAAAATTCTATTTTCAGTAAAAGGAGCTGAAGAGTGATGCTTTTACTGATAAATAGAAGCACAAAAGGTTTAGTTTACATATTGCACTGATTAATCCTTGCTGTATCATTTTAATTCTTTTAGACATATGTATGACTTGGAAAAGAGAGTTTTTTGCTGTCATCATTGTGCTCATGATCCTAATTTTAAATTTAACATTTTTGTACTACTTTTTAAAGCTCATGCAGTTTATATAGGGCATATAGCTGGCTCATGTTCACTTGATACGTCAGCGTTTCAGTTAAATGCTTATTTCTTCTTGTTCTGGTGGTATGGTTCTGCATAAAATATAAAAGGGGCAAAGAGGTTCAGGTGTCTTAGCAGAGCTGTGAACAGTTACTGTGGAAAGCAGCAGTGCTAAAATAGGTTTGTATTGACATCTTAAGTTTTTATAATTGATGGTGAGCTATGGATTGCTAGGGTATATTTGAAACTGGGAAAAAGTTTAGAGGATACTTCTGACAAGTTATCAACATGTGATTCTTTCATTTAGTCTTTTGCTGCTCACTAGAAGATTACAGTGTTGCACGAGATCAGTCCTAAGCTTATGTTTTGATTTCTAACTTTTCTTTCTGTCCTTCATTTCCATATCAACTATGACTCGTTATGCCATAAAAGACAGGTCTAGATTTCACAAACAAACTTAGAAGTTAGCTTCAAATGTAAAGGGAATTTACATGTCTGAGATGTGTAACAACATTTGACAGCTGACTTCCTCCAGGTATCTTGTCCATGCCACTGTCATGACCAAAAGTCATAAGATGAATTTATTTGTAAAATGTAAAACTGGAATGTTAGGTGATACTAGAATTAATTTAAAATTTTGTATCACTGTGTACATGTTTTATTTTATTTACTCTAGGATGCCATGAGCACGTCTTTGAAGTTGTCATTGTGCCATGTAAGCAATGCTGCAGGTCTCAGCTCCAGCTGCTGCAGCAGGAGCTGGCCTTATATCCCCATTACAGATTGTTCTGACACAAGGGTACATTTGTGCTGAAGATCATGAGCAACAAAACGAGAACAACAAATTTTAATCTCAGGAAATGCTGGTCAGAAAAGGTTTTTCTGTAGCCTGAAGGCATTCTCAGCCACCACTGCTTGCCACCAACTGCAAAGATCTTTAAGCTTTTCCAGGGAATCCCGTGATCTTTCCTAACGTAAAGTGGCAGTAAAATTACATCAAGGGACTGCAGCCCGGGTTCCTAGTATAATTTAGAACATTAAGTACTGGAATCACAAACTGCAGTTGTTACAAAATAAGTATCAGTGTTAAAAGGACAGGATTTCAGATCACAGGAGGCCTGAATTAAAACTGATTTGTCTGATATCACATCAGGTGTCTAATTTTTGTCAGTCATGGCAAATGTATCACCCAACATTCATGTTTGTTCATATCTGTTCCTGAATGAATATCTGAATGCTTTTGATTTAGAGTGATTTAACTGCAGGTTTTTTTGGTAAATAATGTATGTAATTTTTACTTGTTGAGAAAACATGAAATGATACAACATTAAACATTAATGAATAACTGCCTTGTTATGTATCATACATTTCATAGGAATTTGTGTCCTCCAGTAAGCACACAAGAAAAGCTCAGAATTTTGACACTCAGGTAAAAATATCACAGCAGGTTACTAACCCTACTTACAGCCAATGAACTATTCATGAATTTGAAATTAGAAAACTATTAGGAGTAGCAATACTTATTTTTTTACATTGAGGAATAGACATGTCTGTGGAGAAAAGAC
>JBCJKH010014200.1:0-21820 GCA_039877255.1 Loriculus beryllinus | reverse complement strand
TAAATAAAAATTATATATATATATATATATAAATATATATATATATATATATATATATTTTACATCTATTCCATGAGTCTATGATTTTCATTTTGGTATTCCATCCCGAAGGCTGACAACTACCAGTGACTGTGGCACTATTTTTCTGGCCTTTACCATTACAATGCAGGATGGAGTGAGAGATTATCAAGGAGAAACTGCCGTTATGATTCATTCAGTGCAGGAGAGATTAGAGACGACAGGTTCTAATCATACCACAAATTACATCCTTGTCCTTATCTGATTTCCTCTTTTTAATTCCCCCTGAAGCATTTGCCATTGAGAGATGTCTGGGTTTTTTTGTAGATGTCAGTCTTTGAATGTTTGGATGCAGTGCATGAGTTAAAAAATGAAAGGAATGATCTGAGCCACCATCCAGAATTCACCACTTTCGAGTTCACGTGGATTATGCAGACCACAGTAATCTCAGAACACAGTAGGAATACCTCTGGAGACCTGACTTGGTCTGTAATGGTATATGTCTGCTTTTGAATGGCCTCAGAAGCTGGTTTACTTTGATGTTCCATGAAAAGCTTACCGAGGTCAGGTCCAGAATGTATATACATACACACATATGTATATATGTATGTAGATATTTCTAGTATGTGTATAAAATATACATGATACAACATATACGCTTTACATTATGTATTGATATATTTTTATGCACATGCACATATATGTATTTATGCAGAAACATATGACACATTAATATGCTAACAATTGCAGAATGTGGCAGACAGCTTGTTTGGATGACATTGTTCTTTGGAATTAATTCCTCTTAATCAGGTTTTGATGGGTCAGGGATGAATTCCTTGACTTTTATTTTGGATATAAACCATTGTATATGATATGATATATTGATATAATCATACCTCCAGATTTTCATGGAGAGTACACTGAATGTTATACTGCTTCTTTTTCATGGAGAAATCAGGCACTCAGGAAAATTAAAATGATTTCCCTGAAATCCTTTCACTTTATTTACCTTAACATAGAGTAAAATATTTCATAGCTGTAAGACTTCCTGTCATCCAGATGATGCTGAATTACAGGCTGTAGCCACTGACTTCATACTACCTTTTAAGTGAGTCAAGCACTATGTAAAATGTAAAAAAGCCACAGGAGAAAAGCCACCAGCTCTAGAAACCTTGGAAACAGAAGGTGTGATATTTCTTTGTTGGCTTTCATTCTGCTGGATTAAATATAAGTAGAGAAGAAAAATGCAGACATGGAAGTTAGGAATAGTATTTTGAAGGAAAACAGAAACAGATTTAGAGGCTGGCGGGACTCCCCCAAAAAGGTGCTAAAAAAGAAAAGAAGTAGGAAGAATACCAAAAAAATTAGTTAAGTGGGATATCTTTCAGGGATGTTTTCAGGGAAAAATAGTTGTGGCTTATGAGGCTTTTATGCTCAAAGCAGTTGACAAAAAATTTGCTGTCTTAAATCTTGAGATGTCTCAGCTATTTTTTTCCATCACTTTTAGCCTTACCAGTGTCACATACTTGAACACGGTGGTTTTGCAGCCCTAGGAGGAGGAGAAGTTGCTGGGATCTCACCAGGTATCATGCCGAAAAGCAGCTGGTGGCATTCTGCAAATCTACTCTGCCTTCAGTACGTGGCTTCATGTTATTAAACACAGGGTAATGCATGGCCCCAGACAGCATACAAAACAGCAGTTCACTTCCAGCCCCTCTCTCGATGTTGTAGCACTAATGATGCAAATCAGTTGTCAGGGAATATAGCCATATTATGTGTGTAACCGTAATAAGGCACTGCTATGGCTGAGATCACTGTTTCTAGGGAGAATAAAAAAAAAAATAAAGAATTTGGATTCAAATTGCAAAGCAACTCTGTTCCTGTAAGAAGTGAAAACACGCTTGAATAAATGAAGGTTAATAGAGTTAATTGTGGGGAGTAATACAAGGCGGCAACTCATGCTAGAGAACATAACTGTGATTCAGACAAAGGGGAATTGTGATTAAATAGAGATTGGATAAACATGATTATCCTGGAAATGTTTCTCAGCACAGTACTGGGAGGTTTTAAGATGCAGAGGCAG
This sequence comes from Loriculus beryllinus, assembly GCA_039877255.1. NCBI lineage: Eukaryota > Metazoa > Chordata > Aves > Psittaciformes > Psittacidae > Loriculus > Loriculus beryllinus. Next base: position 19,719 of record JBCJKH010014200.1, on the reverse strand, counting down.
GCACACCTACATGATCTGGAAGTAAAGATCATGCACACCGCTGCCAGCTCCCCTGGGTATTCCACCACTGCGGCTGGTTGCCTAGGCTGCTGTGCTGTGTCAGGGCATAAATTGAGTTAACTTTGAAGTCTATTTTGTCTGCAACTGTAATTGGCAAGTGATCCCCATCTTCATCTCAAACCCCAAGATTTCTCACGTAGCAAACTTTCTTATAGATAGGTAAATATTCATACTTGCCGTATGTGCCAACTAAACCTGACACTTTCCATTAGTTTAAAATCCATGATACTTTTAAGATGTACTGCATTATATCCTTTATGTTGATAATTATAAGCTTACTTACTATGTTTTTTTTCCACAACTTGTATTACTTTTTATGTGGCTGTTTAAAATGAAATGCGGTTTGATACTGAACACTGAGAAGCAAACAAGAGGCTTTCCAAACTGAGCTCCTTTACTGAAACATATACTTGTGCTTCTTTTATTTGTTGACTTACTTACAAATATTCCTTGATGACCTGAGATGAAGGGAATCATACGTATTCCTCCTAGGACAACCACAGACTTCCAAACAGATTTTTTTTTTTTTTAATTTTCTTTCCTTTCCTTTTACTTGCAAAATATTTTGGTACATTTTCAACTTTTAATTATGCATCATTATTAAGGAAATCTAAATATATTGAATTTGAGTACAGGATGGTACTAATTCACATTGCAATTCCTATAGATTATTTTACATAACACATGCAGAATAAAAAATCCCTGAGAATTTAATAGGAACAACTGTCAAATACTTCTGCTGTTCAATTATTTAGAGTACAGGTTGGAACGATTGTTTCGTGATTCTTGGTATATTGTACCGTAATGACTTCCCAGCTGCCTAAGGAGAATTTACGCTGGAGTTCTATTATTTTCTATTCTGAGGAAGTGAACACTTCTCCAGGGAATAACCCTTTCCACCCCACCAAAAAAGAAGTTGAAGGGAGATCATTTTGCTTTCAAACTTCTCCGTTTTTCTAGTACCAACTGTATTCCAAATCTCCAAGCAGACTTCATAACCCCATACACAGAGGCCAGTTATGAGCCCTCACTATCATTTTAAGCTTGCTTCTTGAAATTAGGTGGCAGTCATTTACACATTGGAATAACCTCATGAATATCCGGATAGCATCCCTTGTGATAGCGAGATGTGGCCGAGAACAAAGTGAATTGAAATTATTTGTGAAAACCCCAGCACATCTTGTCTTTTTATTTCTGCAGCTGCTGTGTGACACAATAATTCTTACATTCCAGTCTCCTTTCCTTGTTAAGTGAGTTTGTCGAAGTTTGCTGTATCAGACATGCATTTATTTGCAACCATTCCCAAGATCATGACTCCATTACCTAAATTGATTGTCGAAACTTGATTTCTGTGCTGGAATTACTTATGTATCAGGGTAATTTTTAAACTCAGTCAGTCTTGCGCAACAACATTTTTCATTTCCAGTCTAAAATTCCATTTCCTTAGCGAGATCTTCTGTTTACTGAAGCTTAGTAAGAGTAGTCATTTTTTATATTTTAAAGTTTTCACAAAATTAATTTCCTGAAGGTCTATTTCTTTCTGTCACAATACAGCAAGTATACACAGGGCCTAGACTCAGAGGTCATGTAGATGACAGAGTAACATTATTATTCCCACAAACCAGCTCAAAGGATCTTGGCTGCCTATACTATACGCAAAAGTTTTGGCATGCACAAAAATGAAGGCAGAGACACCAAAGTTAAGACAAAGTTACACACCACCCCGAGTACATTTTGAGTAGTTTGCGACACAGTGTTTCTGGAAAAAAAACATTTCACTGCTGAGTGAAATATTTTCATTTCCTAAGGGAGAAGTGGGTTTTGAGCATATGTAATTTTATTAATTCTGCAACAATCAAAACTTAACTCTGGAAAATGTGCTTAATTTCCATAAAAAGGTTACTGTTTCAGCTCTGAATTCCTGGCCATGATTTTTTTTCCCCACAGCTTTAGTAACAGTAACATGACAGTTTCACATCGGACAGTAACCCACATATGCTGCAATTTTGTGCTTTTCAGAGAAAAAGAGGAAAGAACTTTAAAAAGAAAACACTGAAATACTTACTGCCTGTGTTACTGAAAAGCAAAGCTGAAGCTTCCAGTTACCCACCCTTCCATAAGTTAGCCAGTTGCTATGTTGTTTACAGTGGCTTTCAGGCAGCTTGATATGGTAGAAACTCATGAAGGTAAGGCAAATATAATAGTGTATTTTCTAATTTAAGCTATGTATTTTTATGTAGTCTTAGTTTGCAAAAGGTGAAGAATGATTACATTTTTATCAAGCTGTAGTATGAGCTTAAGGCTAGTGATCCTGGATTTCTGATGTGCCCCAACAACCATGCTCTGTCTTGCATTCATGACAAAACTCTTCCAGAGATGGTTCTCAGTAACCACAACAGTATGACAAATGCTTATAGCAAGTGGACATAAACAGTGGCAGGTAAATATGGTGTGTAATGTTATCAGTCAGTACTCTAACAGGGTGCAGTGCAGCAATGAGGGCCTTAACTATTTTCTTCTTTTTTTACTTGGTTGTAAATCAATTAGGTTAGTTTGAAAAATTTTTCTGAATCAGAAGTTTTGGCAAATGAAATGCTAAGAATTGGGAAGAGTCATAAGTCAAAAGGTGTTAGTTACTCTACTGCTTTCAAGAAAATAACATGAAGAACAATGGGAATCAATTGCTTTCATTATTTAAAGACACAGTAAAAGTCAGTTACGTTGTGTACAGTATGGAAACCCCAAAATGCTTTGCAGTTTAACAGATTGACAAAGGTGGCTGCTCTGCTATAATGGTTAACTCTGCCCACATGACTGGCATGAATGTGTGATTCATCTTCATAGAATACTTTCAAACATTACAAGGATCTGACTGAAGTCAAAGTTGTAGTGATTAAGGCAGCTATCTGGGTGTAACAAAGTATTATCTTCAGTTACTATGATTATGCAAGTGGGATTACTGGGAGACAGATCAACAGGATAGCTTAAGTCCAGAGTAGTATTACTTAAGGTCTACATACAGTATTTGTGGCATTGTATGAGAGAACACTGTATGAACTTTAGAACAGTCTAAATATACCATCAAATAAAATGGTAAAGACTGCTAACTGAACATCAGTGCATGCCTAATGCAGGGATAATTCACTAGTGAACTAAAAAGCTGGTAACCCAATAGGTAACTACAGAAAAATGTAGCTGGCATTTTAATAAAGTGGTTAAATGTAAGACGCTTAAAGCTTGAATGTTTTCGATTGGTGCTGCGTGGCAGAGGAGGACAACTGAGTCTGATTATTAACACACACGGTTATGCTTGCTGTCTGCCATGCAGCACTAAGGAAGAAACCCAGGTGGAAAATTTCATCATGAGCTGAACTTTTGCCTTTGGGTAAACCTACATGTATCTGATTTCCAGAATATTTACATTAGTTGATGGAAATACTGTGAACAGTGCTGAGTGGCTACAACTCCATGGAGCAGCATGGCAAATGTTACAATGAGCAGACACTGTTGTTGTTCTGTTATTTAGAAGACACTGATAATAAAGTCTTTATCTTCAGTCATTTGTCAACAGGTGTGTTTCTACACAGTTCCTACCGTTATGTTCCTTTGGGCTAGATATCTTATGCATCATTTTACTTCCTGTAAAGGTATCCAGAATGAAAAGTGAGTTTGCCTACATTTTATTGCAGTGCTAGTGGAAAATGCAAGCAAAGGAAGACGGAAAAAAAAAAAAACCAAAACAAACATCCAAATCTAACATCTTGGCATACTCAGTTTTTGGGTGTGCAGAAGTATTATCCAGCATTAAACTATTTATTACGAGCTGTTTTCCTATGTCAAAAGTATTTGCCGGAAGTGATGGCTCTACTATTATTTCATTGGCTTCACTTCAAATCCTGTACCTGTTATTACGAAAGACCTCAACAGAGGCCCTGAGAGGCTGCTTCCTTGTAACAGAACCCCAAAGCTGCAAGATACAATCGAGAATACCAAACAACTCATGCGGTCTGGCAACACCAGTATCATCCAGCACTCAATCAGGTGAGACAGTAACTTTGATCATTGGCTATCTGTTGTCTTCTATGATAATGGTTCTTCTAGGATAGGTGTCAACGTCCACAAATATGTATCGGACCTCAAATCTTCCTCTCTCAGGATTCTGTAAGGAAAACAATTTCAGGCTGGGTTTTTTTTGTTTTATTTTTTTCTCTTTGGTAGTTTTAAACTCAAGATTAAGCTCGTCAGCTGTATCAAGGACTTGTACATACCTCTTTGACTTCCACATGGACTGTTCCCTGCTTCCCTGATTCAGAGCCCTCAATATAGAACTTCAAACGCATATGTTTCAGTCCATCCTTTACGTATTCAATGTGACTAAAACAGCAAAACAAAAACCCAAGCCACTCAGCAAAGATACATGTTATACTCTAGTTAAAATTTAAACAACTTTTTTAGAGTAGCTGCTTAACTATTTTGTGAGAAAATGTATTCCGATGCAATCCTTATGCTACCATGGGTTCATTTTCTCTACTCCTCTTCTGAAGCTCTGCTGTGAGCAGAAGGACTAGTGGAGTTAGAAGAACTATGTCCTCAACCCAGCCCTCCCCTTGAAACTCAACAGCAATCCAGTGGCTGAAAATTCTGGAATTTCCTTGCATTTATTCTAAAGAACCCCCAGATTCAGAGCCTGACATGCAGAAAGGAACACCCACATCACCATGACTGCCAGGGTTTTGGGTTTTTTAGGCACTTAAAATGAAGTTACCAAGCCAAAGCACAAAAACAATGTTTTGTTAACTTAATTATCAATCATCAGGTTGGTTAAATCACATCAAAACAAACACTTCACTACATGCTTGATGTATTTTGGCAATAATTTTGTTCTACTAAAGTCATATAACTTTAGCACCGATATCAAATCTCCAGTCTAAATGCTAATATTTAGACCGGAATCAGGTTATGCTCAATATCAGATAAAGGTCATGTTACTTTCAAGGTGACCACTTCCAAAAACTAATGGTCAAACTACAGTTCTGGTGCCAGCTTATGCTTCCTACTGAAATGACTAACTGCTGCATACTACCAAGGTCTTATTTTCATCAGTCATGCTCAGATACACACTGTGAATTAAGCTTCCAATATGTTTAAGGTGACATTATGGGTTACAGAGAGCAAAGATGAATGAAAGAGCCTTATTGCAGTAAATTCATATTCAAGGTATTCATATATGCACACAGAAATCTGCCCTTTTTGAGACATCCTTATACTGCAGACACAAACTCTACAATCGTACAAAATCCTCAGCTCAAAAATTTATTTTAAATACTAAACTTTCAAACTGATGGAAACTAAATACTAGGAAAGCTTATAGTGCATTTACTTATTTACACAGTTTCTTTTACAGACAGGTGCTTAAAACATTTAGTGCATATCCTTTTCATTAGCAGCTCCACTTTAAACACTTTTTCACAGTCTGGTGAAAAGATAAAACTTCCACCAGTAAATATCACTTTCCTCTGGAAAAAAAAAAAAAAAAAGATTCTCAATTTCATGGTTCAAGTTATGCATCTGGGCTTATGTGTCCCATCCTGTATGAAACCTCCTCAGGTAAATTCAAGTCAAAGGACCCAATAAAGACAAAGCCCCTATTGTGTTATAGGGAAGGAAGGAATCACATTTTCTAAGAATTACTTCTGTTACTTCCCTGAAAAGGAGAATAATGTATACATTGATGAAAGGTTTAGGTGAGAGATGTTCTGTTAAATACACAGTATAGACGTGGCCTCAAGTACCAAAAATCAGTTTAAGAAATGGGCAGCCAATACTGCAGATCAGCTTGGGACAATATAATCACTGTGATTACAACCTGTACAGTCAGGCCCAGCACCCAGCCTTAAAGAGAGCAGGCTCTGTTCTTGAAAGTCTGAAATTTAGTATCTCCTGCTCCTTCTGGCCTGATAAAAACTACTGCTTCAAAAGGAGAAAAACTCTTCAGGAACAACTTTTCAAAGAACGATTTCACTCTATTTGAGGGTTTCAGACTGTAAACTTCAGTCAGATCCCTGTTCCCCAGACGCATGTGTAGGCCTCTGTACAGCTCCCTTCAGATTCTTCCTTTTTTTTGGTAGAGTCCAGCTCTGTGTTTACTGTTCTCACCATTGCTTGTTTTGAGGCACTCAGAATTGTCATTTTGTATTGTATGTACGCTGTACTTAGCAGTATGTGCTCCACAAGATGTACTACAAAATACTGCTTTCGTTTTCACTCAAAAGTAACAGCATATGTCACACGCAGTTCATTAATCTAGATCTAGCTTTCTATTATGAGACCTAAAGTGCCTCTGCTGTGCCTGTATGGGTCAAACATCAAAGGGCACCTGACAAGCTGTCGTCTTCCTCTTCTTGTTGCCTCCCCATAACCTTTAATGGATTCACCAAAAACACCGATTATCTACAAGAGAAAAGAGGCTTTAGTTGTCAGAAAGTATCACATTGAAACAGATATGCCAGAAATGCTATGAATGCATTTCACTTTCAACAAAATGCCCCTTCTGAGTCTGATGTGTCAAGGGTAGAAGAGTTTATGACAGAGAACAGTGTAAGGAAAATTCCTCTGCATTTCAGTGCTTTTCTTTACAATCACATATTAGATGTCTAAAATTCCACTATCTTCCATTTGTACTGTTCTCTGTGATTATGATATTTTAATCTGTTTTCTTACTGTGTATTTTATACTTTACTGACATTTTGTATAAAATGGAAAAAAAAGCATGAAATATTTGCTCATGTCTCCACCAAGACAGTATGTTTCAAAATTTAAAATGCAAATGCATTCCCCTTCACATTATCTAATAAACATTAAGAAATTAAATTTTTTTTGCCAGATTTGTAAAGCCAGACCAAATTAACCTAGTTTTAACCTAGCTGTTTAAAAAGAGAGGGTGGTTTTTACTGTGTAAACACTGCAGAGAAGTTTTAATTCTACAAACTTGTTTCAAACCACTCTCCATTTTTATTCTAGTGACAACCTGTTATTGCGTTTCTAGGCTATCCTCAGTGGCATCTATGGCAATCTTTTTTGAAACCTATTCCAAGCATTTCTTTGTTTGCCTGAAGCAGTGGTTTTTAGAATCCAGTATTAAGAGTGACTTTTGTTTACATCTAGTTACCTTGTGTGACTGTGTGATAACACGACTGTTCTCTCTTTCTTTGTTAGCCATGAGAATGCTATGTTTCTCATAGAGTTTAAATTCCTGGATACTTATGCAGTGCTTCACAGTATGACGGAACCTTAGTGAAGTGTCACAACAGACACTTGTGAGGTTCCTTGTGCAAACTTTTGACTCAAAGTTAGACAGCAAACTACTGAGAAACATAAACTTGTGACTAAGGTTCAAAAACAAACCTCAGGATGAGATCTGCATTTCTCCAAGGCATCTCCATAGATCTTACTTGGACTAGAAGAAGAGAATAGCTCTTTAAAAATCACATAAAACAAACCACCTGTAACAGAAACAACAGCAAATGGAATGAAAACTAATCAAACCAGATGGAATTAATAAAAAGCATCTCCTAATAAAGAATATAGTTTTTAGAAATAACCTGTAACACCGATTCCAACAAGCACCACAATAAAATAGGTAAAGTCTCTTCCAGCATCTTTCACTGAAATAGACAGAAAACAAGCAGGATTTACAATCTTGTACAGTAAGATATGCATAGTTTTCTTTTATAAATGCTCTTCTATTTGTCTGCAGCTCAAATAACATTTTGGCACATGAGAGAAGTCCACTAACAGCTTCATAACGCCTCATCACTAAAAGAAAGAGACCATGGAACATCTATCTTCTACACGGCATGCTTATACCTCTGTACTAAGCCTTACTATTTTCTGCTTTCCTACTAGATGTTTTCAAGACCCAGAATACTTACTGCTACTTTTTGAGTACATGACAGATAGGGTTTTTAAGAAGAAATAAGGTATTTAGCATTGCAGTATTCATGCTACTATGTAAACCCACAATCATTGCAATCCTCATGCAACGAGACGGAAAAGTAAAACATGAAAAAGCATAAGCTTATAAATTGCACACACTGAATAAAATAACTGATTTTATGAATTCTTAATTAAGTGAACAATGAAAAGGAAGGCTATTAGACCAAAATATGTATTTTATTTGAGATCATTAACTGCAGTTTATCTGATTAATTTTATCTATTAGTTTTGATCTAAAGTGTCAGCGTACACACACAAAAGAAACCCAACCGTAAAACAGTCATGAGATTCCCTGTTACAAAATATTTTTGAGAACCTGGAAAGAAACCACTGATTTGCTTAGGTGATAAATTTGCGACTTTCAGTGAAGTACAAGTTACTGAGGGAAATTTAGTAGCAATTCACCCTGTAATCTTCTAACCAGTTGAGGGTGTTTTTCTCAAACTTTTTCAAAGCACTTAGAATTTTTGAGGTTAATTATGCAGAAACCACTTTTCACTGAAGTGAGAGCAACCAAAGTGACAGCCATCCTATAAACTACCATCACATGTAGAGTTTTAACTATTTTCTAGAAATAAATTTGTTTCAACAGCTTCAAGGCAGGCTGTGTGCAGCAGGTTTGCCTTTTGAAAAGGGAAAATGAGATGTGACTACATAGAATCACAGCATAGTTTGGGTTGGAAATGATCTTCAAAGATCATCTAGTCCAACTCCCTGCAATAAGCAGGGACATTGTTGCCAAGAACCACATCTATTCTGGCCTTGAATGCCTTCAAGGATGGTGCATCCACCCCCTCTCTGGGCAACCTGTGCCAGTGTTTTACCACCCTCACTGTAAAGACTTTTTTCCTCACATTCAGCCTTAATCTCCCCTTTTAGTTTAAGCCCATTACCCCCGTTTTATTACAAGAGGCCCTGCTAGAAGGTCTTTCCCCATTTTTCTTATAGGCCCCTTTTAAGCACTGAAAAGCCACAATAAGGTCTACCTGAAGCCTTCTCTTCTCCAGGTTGAACAACCCCAACTCTCTCAGCCTTTCCTCATTGCAAATCTTATCCTTGCTGTGACTTAACCACTAAATCTGCAAGCTGTTTGGAAGAAGCCACTAATTTCTGTTTTGCTTGTGCAATACATAAACTGAAACGGATCAACTGCTGCAAACAAAAGGACGTGGAAAGAAAGGGCTTGGTGTTTTAAATTCCTGAGTTTCGAGGCTGTAAGATCTCAGCAGTACTTTCCTCCGTGTCAGCACACACTGCTCCCACTCACAAGTGACTACAGTCCGCCTTACCTCTCTGAGCAGCCGACAGCAAAGTTTCTCCTTTCTCAGCCCTTTGCACGGACACATGTTTGCTATTATCGCTAGGTTTCTCAGCTCTCAGCCCCCCGGCTTGCGTCCCGATACTCCTCCGGGCGGCACGGAGCAGCAGGGCGGGCTCCCTGCAGTGGATTTGGTGCCGCCACCTCAGGCACAGGCACTGCCCGGGCCCCGTCTGCAGCAGGGCCCAGCGCTGTGGAGCCACCAGCCGACTCCCCAGGGTGGTTCGCACCCTCTCGCCGCGCTGCCAGGCCCGCGCAAGGGAGGCGGGCAGCATGCCGGGGCGCCGCTCCCAGCCGCCCTCAAGGCAGCACGGCCGAACTAAACGGGAAGCTTCCGCCACAAGTCACCGTCCCCACGGGGGATCCCTCGGGGAAGAGTCAGGGCAGCTCCCCACCCAAAGCGCGGCTACCTCAGCCGGCGCTCCCGGTCAGGAACCCCCATTAGCCTTTACCGGGCGACAGGCACCGCTCGGCTCTACCCCAGCGGAAATCTTCCCGGGGGCGGCGGGCAGGACGGCAGCGGCGGGCCCTAGGAGCGGTAGTTTAAACGGGCTCCCTCTTGCGCCCGCCGCCAGGAGCGGCTCCCAGCAACATCACTACAGTGACCGCCATGCCGAGCGCCGCCGCCATCACGGGGCGGGGACACTCGGCCGCTAAAGGGGGGGACTACCCCCCGCGTCGTGTGCGTGTGGCCGCAGTCACCGTCTTTAGGCTTTTTAATATATGCACATTTATATATATATTTGCTTTTTGATCTGGCACACATAGGTGTCTAACAGCAATGCAGGTGACGTTTCCACCAGAGAACGGCTCTGGCTTCCCGGAGCCGGCGCAGCAGCTCACTGCGGGGAGGGGAGCGTAGGACACCCTGATAGGGGCTCATGGCGGGAGTCACTGCGGTTCCCGGGTGCGTTAGCGCTTTCCGTGTGCCCCACCCCGGGTTGCTCGGGTGCCCAAGGACCGCCGCGGCAGGCACGGCAAGGTGCGGCGGGCAGTCATCCCCGACAGTTGTCTTGCCGTGGGTTTGTCTCGATAGCGCATTTGGAACCCGCTCCCTCCCCTGCTGGGAGCTCTCGGGAGCGCCTGCTTCCCTCTCGTCCCGCTGCAAGTAAACTTCTAGGGGCAGAGGCTCCCGCAGCCTGTGGGTACCAACAGCGCCCCGTCACTGCGCCAGCTTCCCCGCGGCGGCGCTCCCGAGCCTCCCCCGGCGTCACGCAGGAGGTGGCAGCGCCCGTCCGTCCCTCCCGCCTGGTGAAGCTCACCGGCGTTAGGCGGAGCTGGCCATGGCGTCGGGCTGCGGTAGGCACCTGCGTAAATGGAGCGCGGCGCCGGCAGCCGGCGTGGCGGCGTTTCCCGGTGCCGCTGAGGTCGGGTTCCCGTCGCCGCCTTTTGCTCCAACTCGTCCCTCGGCCGTCAGGCCCAGGTAACGGTCTCCCTGCCCGACCTGGGGAAAGGCTGCCAGGCGGCGTCGATTGGAGTTACAGCGCTCTGCTGCCCCAGGGCTGCCGGCTCGTGTTTTGGCACGTTGTCCTTAGGGAGTGGTTTGATGCTTAACTCCTGTTGCTGGTCAGGGAACCCCGATCCACACGTCTCACGGCTGTGAAGCCCTGAACTCGCCGTAACTCAGGCCTGTTCTTTTATGGCCGTAGTGCCCCCCCCCCTCCCTGGCCCTGTGGAGGGGCTGTCTTTGTGGAGGTGACACCTTGTGGGAGGAAGCACGAGCATTCCACGTGTACATAAGGTTTAGTGCCCTGTTTTCTGTCTGGGTAGTGGGGCTTAAACTTAGCATGTGCTTGAGCTTAGAAGGAGTAGTATGTGGCCTTTCTGTTCTGAAAAGTGGCCTATAAGAAAGATGGGGAGAGGCTTTCAGCAGGGACTGTTGTGACAGGATGAGGGATAATGGCTTTAAACTAAGAGGGAAGACTTGGGCTGTAATGGGAGGAAGGAATTTGGAGTGAGTGTGATTACTGTAACAGGCTGCCCAGAGAGGTGGTGGATGCACCAACCCTGGAGACGTTCAAGGCCAGGCTGTATGTGGTTCTGGGCAACCTGATCTAGTTGAAGATGTGCCTGCTCATTGCAGGGGATTGAACTAGGTGAGTTTTGAAGGTGATGAGCAGTAGCCCTTCTACAAAGTAATAGCTGGCTTTGTGGCTAATGTATGTATGTTGAGGGTAGTTAGGCCTTTGTAGTACATGGGAGGAGTTCATTGTGGAAGGTGGGATTAGCTTAATTCTGAGAGTAAAGGTTCAGCTTCCAAAAGTTTAAATCTTAGAGGCAAAGTTGAGAAAGCAGGATTTTCTGCTAATTCATTGGTATCACCTTGAGTTTCTTAGCAGTTTCATTCCCCCCATTTGTTTAACCTGTAAATGGCATGCCTAATACCCACCTTTCTAAAAGACTTTGGAACTGTTAGTAGAGAAAAAGAAAGGAGATGTCAAAACATAGCTGTCATTTCTGTTTATCCCCAGGTGTGCATTTAACCTCTGCAAGGGTCAGCATTTGTCACTAAAAGCTTTGTATGCTTTCTTTGAAATAGTTTTGTTCCCTGGCCAGCAAAAACCCCAATAGTAATTGCAAGTACCACAGGGTATGACAGTGTAAATACTGGTGCAAAACTGAGTCCCACAAATTAAAAGCTAATGAAATGGCAGTTGAGATTGTTTGGCCTCTAAGCAGGAGCATCTCATTTGTTACTAGAAGCTCTAAAAGAGGGGGAGTAACATTGATTTTTAACTTGGGCAGGCAGGGCTTGTCAATACAGTGTGAAACTTTTGTTGATACTAATTTCAAGTCTTAGCAGACGCAATTCTTAAAAAATAATTTAGGATTTCCTGTTATTTTTGCATACCTTAAGAATATTTTTGGTTTGGAAGATGCAAAAATTCAGTACTTTTTTTGAATCGAAGCTTAGAAAAGTGGTAGATACTACTATATTGAAGTTTTCAAGGCATGTGTAGGCAGCATTTCTCTTCCTTCAGAAGTTCCGTCCTGGGGTGAAGAAGAGGGGGATGCAAGAGTGGTTAAAAAGAGCAAGAAGGACTGAATAGAGGCAATGCAAATTATGCTTGTACCAGGTAAAGTGTGTTGTAAAAACCTGGATCCAGCACCTGATCTGAAATTACTTTTGTACCTGGCGTCTGTGTAGGCATGTCACTCTAGAATTTGCCCAAACTGAGTGTCTTTGTGCTTTCAGTATAGATAGGGGAATAGGCTGGGACATGTTTCCCAGAAAGATCCAGAAGTGGTAGTTCTGCTGCTGTTGAACATGACTTATATCCCTGAATTCCTTCAGTGGGCTTTTGAAAAATGCAGTTTGTTATAGCCTAATTGATTAAGTGTACTTCTTGATAATACAAGTAAAATATTTGCTTGACCTTCAGGGTATATTTGACATACAGTAGTTGTTAATTTTGTCAGCCTATCAGTGAAGTTAGTCTGTCATTTCAGCCAAGTTGAAATGTGCGTAATTTTGTGTCACGCTTATAACAATTTTCAGTAGAACTTCAAGGAGTTTTTAATTTATTTATCTATTTATTTTCCCTAGCACAGTTAACAATGTAGGGCAAAGTTGTTCTTTTCTTTCTGATTTTTATTTTTCTTTGAGCACAAACCAATCTCAGTTCAAGAACAGTGTGCATTAAATGCACGTGGTACCATGTACTTCAAAATTAGATTGTAATTTCATTCCCAAGAATTAATTGGTGCTTGGAAACACAGAGTTGGACTGACCAGGTGTTGGAAAGTCACTTGGCAATACAAGCCATCGCTAACAAAGTGTATGGGGAACTCTGTCTGGTGGCATTAGTGGGTTTGATGTGTTAAGGATTTGATTAAGTTTGAAACTCCCAGATGAGTATTTTTGTGTGGGTTGACTGATGGTGTTTGCAATTACAGCTTCCAAAATTCTTGCTATTAGGAAACTTGGAAAAAATGTGTGGCCAGTTGGATTTTAAGAATTTATTTGTGTTAAAATTACAAAGTATTTTTTTGTCAAAATTGTTGCTTGTTAGCAATAAGAACATTGATACCTATTTTGCGTGTTAAGCTAGCACTTAACTGTGCAGATTTGTGGGTACTTCAGCAGGGGAAAGTCTGAAATAAGACTATAATTTTGTTTCAAATACATTTCTGTAGTCTGTACACAAGTATGGTTGTGTAGTCCAAGGAATTCTGTTTGAGCCTTGCCAGTTTTTGAGAAAGTTTCAAGGTACTCTTTTCTTTAATATCTTTGAATAACTTAACAACTTTGGATGGCTCAAAAGCATCTCTGGAGTACTTTTGGAACATGATTATGGTGACCACAGTGGTGCAGCTGTCTAATGTTGATGGATTTCTACTGAATTCAAATTGATTTGGTGGTAAAACACAGTTCTTTTCTGACTACTGTAAGAGATTAATCATAGAAGAGACACCTATGAGCTTAAATCTGGCGTTTTCCTGATGTCAGGTATTTTAACTTGGTGATAATTGTTCAAATTTCTGAGCTGATAATAATGACTTCATGAATTCATACAATGTATTCCCTGAATCCTGTCTCATTTGAAATGTGAAGTCTAGGTGTGTACAATATGTGTGTTTCTTCTTTTTGTGATGATGTGATTCCTAAAAGCCTTTGCTTCTCAGAAATAGGTCAGGAAGCTCTGCTGCCAGGCCTCAGGAAGATTCTAGAGCTGTGCATGCTGCAATTAAAAGTCTGTGTTTGACACCTTCTGTAAAACCGAAGTCGAATTTGGGTATTGAGAGGTGAGTATGTCTTCAGTTTAGGAGTAAGAGTGGAAGTCCCCTTGCAGACTATATATTATCTTTTGATTGCTTACAGTTACTATTTGGAGAGTTCCATATCAGATATTTTGAGTTGAAAAGGAAAAATTTACTCTCCTGGCCTTCTTTGTTGATCCTGTGTTGACCTTCTGATGTTATCTGACATGCTCTTCCTCACCTCCTTTTCTAAATTCATATGAAGTGTGTAGGTAAGACTTCAGCAGCTCCTTTGCAAATCAAGGCCTGTGTTGTTCCTCAAGAATAAAAATTGTTATTGTATTACTTCGATAAAAGGCCAGTTTGGAATTAAACTTCAGTGTTTCTCTTGATGATGTGTTGCGTTGTATAGAGAGGCTTAGGCTGGTGCAGTGGGATGAGTGGCTGCTCCATATTTGCTGCAAGGTAGATGTTTCCCTTCCTTTTTGACAGTGAAAGAGCACTTTCCTGTAGTCATGTGTTGTTTCCTTTTTTAAAATTAGTTAGGTTTCTACAGAAGACATCTGAGAGTATGTTACAGGAAAGATTAATTAATTTTTTAATACACATTTTGTAACTTCCTATGTAGCCATGTCTCTGTTTTCCATTAGATGGGCAGTTCAATCCCTTACACTGTTAATTTGATGTGAAAAAAGAAAATAATTCTCAGCTTCTTCAAACAAAAAATAATATTGTTGTTGTCGTGGTTTAAACCCAGCCACGCAGCTGGTTCATTCACTCAGCCCCCCCTCTCTTGCCCTCCCCCTGCTCCCAGAAGGATGGGGAGGAGAATCAGAAGAATGCAACTCCCACAGGTTGAGATAAGAACAGTTTAGTAACTAAAGTATAACACAATACTACTGCTACTACCAATAATAATAATGATAAGGGAAATAACAAAAGAATACAGCATCTCACCAACCACCAACAGATAACACACGACACCCCAGCCGATCGAGCACCGACCGGTACCTCCTTCAACCCCCAGCCAACTAGTCCTTCCGGGTAACTCTCAGTTACATCCTGGGCATGACGTGCTGTGGTATGGCATACCTCGTTGGTCAGTCTGAGTCAGATGTCCTGACTCTGCTTCCTCCTGGCCTCCCCTCCTCCCCGGCAGAGCATGAGGCTCACAAAGTCCTTGTTCAGTCTAAACATTTCAGCAATAACTAAAAACATTGCTGGTATCAGTTCTGTTCCCAAGCCGAAACTCAAAAACACAGAGCTTGCACCAGCTACTAAGAAGGAGAAAAAATTACTGCTACTGCTAAACCCAGGACAATGACTGAGGCTTACCTTGTGCTGACCATAAAAAGCTAATGCAAAGAAATTTATGTACTGAGAAGTTGACTCCCAGAGCAATTATTGCCACACTTTCTCAGTGCTGTTCATGTAGGAGAGTCATTTCAGAAAATCAATGAATATATATAATATCCTTTGAATGCCTTTGCAATCAATGAAATCCCAACCAATGCCTAAAATAAGGAAATAAAGATGTGGTGCTCACAGCAAACCAAAAGTAACCTAATTGGGTTTCTTTTTTTTGAGATGAGACTTCAGATATCCAGCAGGTTTCACTGTGCATTAAGTTCTGAGGAGGCATCAAGAGTTATTTGAGGGGAAAAGGCATTGTAGCTCATCCATTTCAATTGAACTTATCTCCTGATAGCTCTCTAGCTATTCTGATGATAGGAACCTCAGTACAAAGCACTTACGCATGCACTTAATTTTAAACCCAGCGGTAATCCTGACTGAATCAAGACATCTACCTTTGTGCTTGAAGTAAAGCATGTGCTTAAGTACCTTTTGTATAGGGGCCTTAATTACATTATGTGTGTGAGAGGATATGATAATTTTAGTTGGCTTTCCCAAGAGAGCCTTTAGTTAATAAAATAACTAGGTTTAATACTCCACAGAGTCGTAAGGGAAGAGAATTCTGCTCCTCCTCCTATAGCCCAGCGCATGGTAGACTGTAATTTAATTGTTGGAAGCACAGAAAGTGCTGAAATGCTGTATGTCTTAATATTGTACTGCAAGAGCATGTTTGTTTCTATTATGGAATACCTTGGGAAATTCACTGTGCAATGCTACCACTATTCATAACAGCTTTTGAATTTACTGACATTCAGTACCAGACTTAATCTGTTTGGCCAGATCAGGTAAGAGAGAAAAAGAGCCAATTAATTGGAATTTTTCTAGAAGTCAACGAATTAAAAGAAACCCAAACCTCATGTTTTTTTTAATCCAGTGGGGAAAAATCAGAATAACAGAGTAGACCAAAATAAAAGTATGGGAGATCTGTTTGCAAATAATTAGTTTGAATTCTGTTACTATGATTTACCAATGTTATCTGTCTATATGTGCAAAATAGTGTGTAAATTCAGCCTATGAACTGCATAACTGTAAGAGACAGTAGTGAGAAGTGAAAGAACAGGTAAACTCGTTGTAGATCATCAGACACCATTCCCACCATAGGCAAAATTATAGAGATATTGAAGTGTTCATTTCAACTTTTGGTTCTCCACAACATGTCACCAAAACGTTTCCTACAATCAACTGCTCTCAAAGCTGATTATAAGCAATGTTTCAAGGTAATAGTTTGGGCTGGGCAGCTGCAGGCAGGTGGAACCCAAGAGCCAGGTTTTTACCTGAACCTTACACTACAGAATTTATACTGACAGCTGTGGATTCTACCAGAGATTTCTCCTATGGTGGGCATATTTTGAATTGTAATATATGTATAACATGAATTTTTGCATAACATTACATTGAGTAACACAGACTAGAGATTCTTAAAGGTAGTTTCCTGCAGCTGTAACTGGCTTCAGCAAGTACAAATTCCAGTGAGTGCTCTGAAACAACTGGAACAAAGCTGATTCATATCAAATAAGTAACAAACTTTTCTTTTTTATCACTGTATTTGTTCTCAACAGCAAATACTATTATGCCAAAACGGCAAAGAACAACAATTTCTACTACTAAGGACGTACCTTGGGTTTAAGTCATTGACAAATTTCATGCTATAGAAGAATGACAGCACTGCAATATATTTTTGTGTAAAGGAACCAAAATATTTTTAATAACCATTAGAAAGATATTAAAGTGAATAATTATAACAATACATAAGCATACAGCATTGTTTTTTTTTTTGCAGATTTTTTTAATTGAAAAATGATCTTTACCCCAACCTAGAGAATGTGATTCTCTACCACTGTTGTAATTTAGGATATGTTGTGATTTATTATCAAGATTTATAGAGCTAAAGATTAAAAAAACAAATGCCCCTTAGAAATTGTTAATTATAATAGCTGCTTTCTAGAATTTGTCTAGAATTCTCTGATTTCCATGGACTTGATTCACAAAGAGATTATGCACCTTACTATCTCACATACCTACATATTCCACACATTTTCTAAGGTTTGGGATGCAGTGATTCTTTTATACTCATTCACCCTTTTCAATAAAGAAGAATGAACTAGCAGCAATGACACATCTGTGTGAATTTGTATAGAAAACCTAAGTAGCTGTGGCTTTGGGCCCCGAAGTGTGCTGTGTCAGTGTGGGTCTGGGCTGCAATCCCAACTGCAGAGTAACACAGAAATTACTATTTTAATAGCTACATGTTCAGAAGTGTCCTCCCAAAAATATGGCCAAAGCTGACTGCTTTTCTGACTGCATGTTAATAGTTGTGCAGGCGTACAAACCCTCACACAGGATTTTAGGAGAGAGGTTTGATAAAAGGAGCTGCACTGTTAGTCAGGAAATTGCAGTTTTAAAAGTGATTTTCAATAATGTTACTATTTACAGGCTTAACCTTGTTTTCATCTGACTCAGCAACAGACATTCAATGATTTCAATACTGGAGGCTAAAGCACTCAATATCTTTCAAACTATAAGGTCAGAACACAAAATCTTGATGCATAGACCCCCTGCTGGTGAGGGAAAGAGATGAAGGTCTAGAGCATGTACGTTCAAAAATTTGAGACCTCAGATCATCTGCACCAATTTTCTGTTTAAATATCTATAAATTCCTAAGCAATTGATGAACTAAATTGGCAAGGTACAAATACTAAACTCAGATTAAGTTTAGATATGTTCTAAACTGCACCCAACTTCAATCACTTCAGTAACTAAAGGGCTTGAATGGCTTAAATTTAGTCACATGCTTAAATCTCTAATAAAAAGAGACCAGACTGGTTTTTGATTATTTTTTTTTTAATTTTTCATTTAACATCTGCCTAAATACTGCCTAAATCTGCATTTGATTTAGAAAATTAGAAACAGAGATAGGAAAGGAAAGGGAATTCTTTCCTTTTTCTGAGAGGACACAGAAAATCATAGAGAGAAAAGGACACTGACAGTCTGCTTAATAACCCTCACCATCTTCCCCCTTCTTCTTTCATTGTACACTGAAGTTTACTAATTGCCATTCACTTCACAAGAATCAACTAATTTGAAAACTGTTATTACCTTTCCCTTTGGTCTTCTCATCTTCAGACTAAACAAGCCCAGTCCTCTAAAATTTTGCTTGCAAGACATTTTTCTGTAGGTCTTTGATCATTTTTGTCACTTTCCTCTGGACTGCCTCTGCTTTCTTCATATCTCTCTTAAAATGTAGTAACCTGAACAGGAGATGAGAGTTGAGGGCTTTACAAGAAGATTGAAGAGATTACTTGCCATGATTTATATGTGACACTTCTTTTTATACATCTTAGTACAAATGGTTAAAATTATTGATTTATGTACAGATTATGATCCTTTATAAGCCCAAACCCATTTCTGTCAAGACTGCTGCATAGACGGCTCTCTTTCATCTTGTATTTTTGCAGAAGTCATGAGTTTAGTCAAGAAGAATCAAAATAAGCATAGCACCTTTGTTTGTGCCTTATTAAACCATCTCCTATTTTTCCAGACTACATTTCTAATTTGCTGAGACTGTTTTGAATTCTAATCCAGTCCTTCAAGGCACTTGTGATTCACACTGGCTAGGTACAATCCACAAAAATTATTATATATGCTCAATTCCACCCTTCATTACTGCAAACCAGAACAGGTCAAAGTATGGCTCTTCTCCTTCTCTGCATTGCTCATGTTTAGCAGAAAGCCACTTCTAACTTTATATATATGTATGTGCATATATGTGTATGCATATATTCAGTTTTATAACTTGATGTTCTTACAGTACTTGCCCGTTCTGCATTTTCTTGGTTTATTTATGGTAACATCTTTCAAATAGTGTAATAATCGGATCATGACTCACAGCTACTTCACTCCATGAATCCTGTTACCCTGCCATTGAAGGAAATGTGATTGGTTTGACAGATTCTTAGTTTGATGTATCTGTCAGTTCTTACTTATCACTTTTACATCCTTTGCTTACAGGTAGGTTGAGCATTGCTCCATGTATGTTTGGCCTAGAATTCATTTATGTTTAGCCTGGAGAAAAGGTTGCGTGGAGACCTCATAGCAGCCTTCCAGTATCTGAAAGGGGGCCTACAGGGATGCTGGGGAGGGACTCTTCATTAGGGACTGTAGTGACAGGACAAGGGATAATGGGTTAAAGCTTAAACAGGAGAGGTTAGATTGGATATAAGGAAGAAATTCTT
>JBCJKH010014196.1:0-21352 GCA_039877255.1 Loriculus beryllinus | reverse complement strand
GTGTTGAACACGACACAGAGATTGTGAATTTGAGTGTTATACAAGTGCGGGTTATTCACAGCAAGGAGGGAAGGGGGAGGGAAAGCTCTGTGATGAAAGATAAGGAGGTGGTTTTTTAACCGCAATAAAAGTGTTGGCAGATCCACATCTGGGATATAGCTCAGAGGGAGGGTAGAGGAGACCCAGCAGTGGAGAGCTACACCTGCTATCATGAATGTGGAGAATGATGTCACCAGATGACATCACAGGGAACACTGTGTCAACAGGAGAGAGCCTGAGGATGAAGAAGAATAACCAGGGCATTCAGAAAAGTTGTGGAGGGAGGTAGCAGACGTTGACCAGTCTCTTACAAAGCAGACCACCTCTCTTGTTAATCCCTTTATGTACTGAAAGGCTCTAAGGTCTTTCCAGAGTGTTCTCTTCAGGCTGAAAAAGCCCAGTTCTCTTAGCCTGTCTTCATGACAGAAACACTCCAGCCCTTAGAGCATCTTTGTGCCTTCATCTGGACTCAGTCCAATGCTCCACGTTCTTCTTATGCTGGGGCCCCAGAGCTGGATGCAGGACTGTGGGGAGGGGGTCTCGCCAGACCGAAGCAGAGGGGAAGAATCCCCTCCCTCAGCCTGCTGGTCACGTTGCTGGTGATGCAGCCCAGGACACAGGTGGCTCCTGGGCTGCAAGTGCCCACTGACTGGTCATGTTGAGCTTAAGACAGATTTAATCTGAGATATCCAGTTCAGGATGAAATGAATACAGCCTAAAGGACATCATATCTTTCTGGCAACGCTGAAGTAAGGTTAGAGTGATTGTCTCAAGTAGAGACGTTACAGACATCCACATCGAGCTGAAGTATCCTGTACTGGTACAATATATTTGTCCCACAGTGCCCAGCCATTGGCTGATCCTTGTCCTTGCTCCCTTCCTGCATCTGATCTCTCTGACCCTGCTTGAGGTTAAGCAGTTGTGGAGCCACCTGACCATACTACCCCACCAGAACACTTTGTTCTTCCAGAATAGCCCCAACACATCTGGGAAGGAGTGTGCACGTAGGAAATACCCACCATTGTCACACAGCTGGCAGCAAAGAGAAAGCATTGTCCTTTCTGCTCCTGCGCAGTGCCCAAAAAGAGCAGGTGTTCAACAAGCACCAAGCCCCAAGAGATCTTGTGAGCTCCAGTGAGTGAGTCCTACTGGCTCATCTGATCTGAGAATCTGGCACTGAGATTCAATAGAAGGAGAAAAGAAAGAACATTTTATTGTGTTAAAAGTGCAGGCACGCAAAAGTTGCAGAAATCACCAAATTTAGACTTTGGCTGGGGTACCGGTATTAGCAATGTTACTCTTGATGAGACGTCAAAGTTCTGCTGACATGAATTAAAACCAAGAATAAGTAAAATTGAAAGGATGTAAATTTTGGGGGTAGAGCAAAAGTAGCGGAAAAAGCAGATCATTAATAAATAAAAAAAAAGAGGACAATGATTCAAAATTAGCTGAGTTATTGAATGTCTTTAAGAAAAAAGTATCTCTTAAAGAAGAAAATTATATGAGAGGAGCTTGGACAGGATTTGAAGTGAGGAAGGAAGTCACTGTAAAGAAAAAATGTAATTGATAAAGAACAAGTGGAGGAATCCCTGAAAAAAGAATTGGAAAACACACATACCAGCTTTGCTGATCTTGTTGACCTGTTGGACTTTAGAGAATGAATTGAGAAACCAAGTGTATCATTTCCCAAATGCAGCTGATGCTAACTGGGGTGAATAAAGGAGAAAAGACTGGGATAATATCCCTGGGGTTTTTTTCCTAATACCCAAAGCCAAAAGGGGATAGTCACTCTAGGTGAGACATTGTGTCTTCTAATATAGTAGAACAAATGTTAAGGCAGAAATAAGCACACAGCTGTATGGCACAAGAATTGTATTCAAAAGGCCAAATAAACACACGATGCCAGAGAAACTTGACTGCTTCTACAGTTTATCACATTTTAAAAGCGTTTAATTTGGCTTGGAAAATTATTTAAAAGCATTTTAGAAGATACATTGTTGGATGAATAAAAGCTGTCTTCAGATTCAGTTATAAAATATATTGAAAAAGTGAGAAAGATTGACTATGATTATTGAAATATGGAGTGATCTGAGTGGATTTAATGTATTTTGAAATAATTTCTGAAGAGTGAAAAAATGTGTTAATGAAAATCAAAATTGATAAACATTTGGAAGGAACTGAAGTCACATATCAGAAGTTTAATAATATCAAGTAAAGATTTGCTGCAAACGGAGAATTGGAAGTGATGGTAGTGTAGAGAAAATTAACTTGTGCCTTATGGTGGATGACAACACCGGGATGCAAGCGGTTGTTTCGCTGCACATATGGATAGCCTCACGCTGAACTTGGGACATATGTGCCTGTATGTTTATAGAGTTTGGAACTGTCCTGAGGAAGGATTGGGGTGGGTTGCATGGAAACTGGAAAAAAAACTTCTGATGCCTGCAGTTGCTGGATCTCCAGTAAGTTCTGACATATAGCCTTTAGCTGTCAAGTCCAGAACCAGCCGTAGATTGAAACCTCTTCAAAGCTTGTGGTGACTTTCTTAATTTCTCTCTCAGTAATTGACTTCTGGGTGACACTTTTTAGGCATGCCTTGTCGTGGTTTTTGTGCATATCCCTAGTTCTTCAGCTGCTCACTTCAGCTCTTTTGTTACTGACAGCTGACTACTCACATAATCAGCTTTGCTCAGCCTCTTTCTTGATTCCCCTTTACAGACAGGAAGATGAGGAAGCAAAGCTTAGATTGTTAACAGGAGTTGGTTGTATATGAGTTAACCAGTCTTGGAAATCTCAACTGGTTGTCCATAAAACTTTCATGCCTGAGCTTTTATATCCTCTTTGAAGATGTAAACAGTCTTGGAATGACAGATGAAATAGACAACTTGTGTGGCTGTGATTACATTAACCAAGAGACATACATACCAGACAGCCTTCCTGAGAAGGCAAAAGGACTGCTAACATCCTGCTCAACCTATGCTTAATCCTTGTGATACATGTATGTTCTTGTGATCTTGTTCCTTTCACGTAGTCAGTTATGTCAATTCCACGTTTCAATTTGGCAAGCTGCTCCAATCTTGCCATGATGTCATCTCTACCTGATGTGACAAATAGCACAACTGTTTATCAGTTTCCTGGCACAAACATTGGCTTGAATATAAAACTTCAAGCTCACGTCAAACAAAAATGCAAAGTTATTTTCCCCAGTATTGCCAGAAATGTGAGTAAAGGGCAGTGCAGGTTACTTAAACCCCTGGATATTTTAAACAGCTATACCCTTAGGAAGTGCCTGACTATGGCACTAGAAATACCCTCCAAAACAAAACCCTTGTCTACATCTTCTAGGGGTATTACTGAACTGTGTGCAGTCTCAAACAGCCAGATGGAACTGTTGCTGTTGGAACCTGTTGCAAAGATGCCGTAATCAGGACTGTGTCACAGAGTTGTTACTTTGACGGACCACAGCTGGGTGTTGAACAGTATGTGGCAGAACTGGCCTCTCTGCTTCTGGTTTCTTAAGCCCTTGGTTTCATTTTAGGAAAGAATTTCTTCAGCAAAAGAAAATCAATTCTCTGTATTAGGGCTTCTCTTCTCCTTTCAGTGGAAGACTGCTTTAATTTCACAGTGGACTGATTAACACCATCTCAGGGGAGCTCTCGCAGTATGACCCTATTGAGGAACTCTGAGAAATGATTGATGAGAGACAACAGGATACATAGGGAAAGAAACAAAAAATGGGCACCACCATGTTTCTTATTGTCCACCAAGAGAACCTAACACATTCTCCATGTATTGTCATCATCTCATTTTATTATGTTGTACTCACGTAGAACTATCCTTATGTTTCATCGTTAGCAGAAAGTACATTTCATAACTCAGGATTCTGAATGAAGCCTTAGTTTAGAGGACCCAAGCTGGGCAAGGTCTGTCTGGTCTGAGGTCCTGATCCTGTAACCAGATCTTTATGGCTCAGTCCTTATTCTCTGAATTGCTTATGGTATCACGAGCTTTGGTCTTCACCTTCATAAATGCACCTCTTATTTGCATGGTGAGTGTGAGTCTTGGCAAATTAATAACATTTCTCACCTGTATTTTACTTCACATTGAAGGGATTCAAGTTCATAATTTAAGTCCATGAAGACTGATGTAGGTGTATTGTCTACAGAATAAATGCTTTCAAAAGCAAGGAACATTGGAAAAAAAACATTTAATTTTTTTAGCAAATTCAGAGGGTTTTCTTTCTTTGCCACTCATGGTTGATGGCTGAAAAGCTCATCTAGAACAAGAGGGAGATTTGCTGCAGTTGAATCTGATCCCTGAGACTAATTCTTATCTTCCAGAAAACTGGGCTTCTTGGTTACCTATGTTAAGTGCAACATAATCCTTTGCATTGAATAATGTAGCTGGAAATACAACTTGGACTGCTGTGCTTTGTTTCAAACTGATATGGACCCAAATAAATTAAAAAGAGTATATTATTGTTTTGTTTTGTTTGGTTTTTTTAATGGGAAAAAAAAAAAACAACCCCAAAACAAAGCCCCCACCACGTCCCTTTAAAGGCTCAGAAACTATCACAAAAATCCCTCATCTACTAAGATCTGCCTCACACTTATAAATTAATATCTAATTTTCTTTAAAAAAAATACAGTAATCACAAAAGGGAAGAGCTAATGTTCAAGTAAAGGTGGAGTATTCTAACTGATCACAGAAAACATCTCTGATGATGAAACAGCTCAGATTGCCATGGAAGATGGATCGTATTAAACTGGCACTTAGCTAGATCTTAATTACCACATGAGCCTGAGTCAAGGACAGTGCAAACAACCTTTGCTAAATAGCAGAATAAACTAGGGCTTTGGAGATTCTCTGGTCCAAGCGCACACAGTTGTTCCCAATAGATGAGATTGCTCAACTGAATTTTTAATATCTCCAGGGTTGGATATTCCTCTACCTCTTAGATCCCAGTCTTTGATCACCAAATATTCTCTAATACCTAAATGGTATTTTGAATGCTGCTGCTTGTATCTGCCACATCTTAATGCTTTATTACACACTTCTAGGAAGAGTCTGTGTCTTTTTATACCACATCTATAATTATAATGATATGGATGGCTTCAAATCTCTTCTCCATGATCAGTGATTCCAGTGCTCTCATCATTCCCCTGCCCATCATATGCTCCTATTTTGTCCTATCATCTTGATGGCCTTTGCTGGACTCACTCCAGTATGCCATGCCATTATCTTTCAAGTCCTACACAGAATTCGATAATCCTTTTCAAGTAATTTTAAGTTACAAATAAATTGAGGGAAAAAAATATATATAATTTACCTATTTGGTTTTGGTTTTTTTTCTTTTTCTTTTTCAGAATATTCTTAAATAATCACAAGTAAATGGGTTCACTGCCTTCAAATTCAATGTTTTTCTCTTCTGTGAATCAAACATCACAACTTTGGTAGTTTTCCATACAATAATTTGTCTTGTTCGGACCATAATACCCCTTACTAATAAGATCACTTTAACATTTTAAAATATATTTTTAGTTCTCAAAAAGGGCACAGAGCAAATTAAAATGAGCCTTTATAGAGAAAAATGGTTAGGTCTTACAACACAATGATTCTTCTTTCTTGCTAGAAACTCACACCTTTTATGGGAAAATTTTCAAATGAAATAGTCTTGTTCATGATTTCTCTGTAATGCACACCTGGATTTTTCAACCAGCTCCATTCCAAATGTTAATGTTGACCTGTACATTTTTCTTCTGTCTGCAAGAAATGACTTTGTAAAAATGGAAGCTACAATTACTGGTTGGTGAGAGAAACTTCCAGTAAAAGTCTGCACACTAATTTATCAACAAAAGCCATACAAAAATTGTCACTAGACATACTCAGGCTAGAAAAAAGGTAGAGGTGTTTAGCACTAAGTGGGATTAACTACTGGAGCTGTTGCTGCTGGACAGAGTAGACCCTGAATAATTTGTAGTATTTAAGTCAAGCCTGGATGCTTCTAATGAAAGCATTCTCATCTCTCCAATAGTGGTTATAGACTTCATTTTCAATCCACTGAGTCAAGTTCTGTAACATCTCTCCTGCCTCAGCTCAGGCACTTTCCAGAGTGGTACCTGGATTTCTCTCCTTTTTTGTCCCCAACAGAGAGAAGGCTGCAAAAAACCCCTTGGAGATAACAAGTGTAGTGTGAGGGACAGAAGGTGAAGGCTTATGTGTGTTGCAGATGTATTGGATTTTGGCTAATTCACCTAATGAATGCTCAACTACATGCTCTTACAGCTGCTTCTATGTAAAGGTGGATAGAGGAGGTTTGGTATGGTTAAAAAGTGCAGGACTTGCCTGCCTGCTATAGTTTAGTCATTTTGAGATGTCCTTTTGAACTACGATGGTAAATTGAAAACTAATATCCCTGTTATTTGTCATTCTCATGTTGCTTGGCTGTTCTTATTCCATCCGAGACTCTGACATCTGCCATGATCTTAGAATCATAGGATAGTTCGGGTTGGAAGGGCCCTTCGAAGGTAATCTATTCCAAACCCCCTGCCATGGGCAGGGACACCTTCCACTAGATCACGTTGCCCAGAACCACATACAGCCTGGCCTTAAAAGTCTTCAGGGATGGTGCATCTCCATCTCTCTGTGCAACTTGTTCCAGTATTTTACCATCCTGATTGCAAATTAGGATTCACCAGACTTTACTATTAAGATAATATTTCACTGAAGAATTGTTATGAATCTGTGCCCCAAGTAAGTGACTATCAACAAGCTGAGAAGCAACAAACATGTACAGAAATCCTTAAGGACTACCATCATCTTTACTTTAGCTCCATTGATTTTCCTGGAGTTTCCCCAAAGGTAAATCTGATTCCAAAGTATTGCTGATGAGCTGGTGAGTTGATGAGTAGGGTGACTCTGGAAAGTTTTCCAGATCTCAGCAGGCCTTTATGCAAGAGGAAAATGTTACCTCTTTGGCCTTGACTGTGTTCTCACTTATACTGGCATGGTTTTGGAGGAGGGTCACTGAGTCAGATTTATACCTGAGTTACGTGGACACAAGCAAGAAAAGGATTGGGCAAACTGTTTCTAAAGCCCCAGTGGATTTGAGAGCCTTCTCCAGCAGCTTAGGTAGCTTTTCTTTCTATCCTTAGCAACACAGTCCTGATTAACCCTCCAAGCTGTGGTCAGTCATTTTGAGGACAGTTTGATTGACAGCATGTAACTTGCCAATGCACTTCCCTACTCTGCCCAGTGCATTAGACCCTAGAGGTGGTTGGTTGGCTGTGCTGGGTTTATTTAGTTATTTTGTTCATTTATTTTTAATTTCTTGGATATTCTATAAGAAAAAGTCATCTTGAGCAACAGACATGAAGTATTTCAATGTAAGTATGAAAACATGCATTGAGACTTCTCTTGTAAATATCTGTATCTATAAAAAGATATATTTGGGCAAGATAACCATTTTTGTTGCCTTGCCAGTATGCAATGGAATCCCTTTAACATTCTGAAACTTCAAATGGATATTGCAAAACTTCTCCCTGAAGGAACTGTTTCCATTTCATGCAAGGTTTGTGTGGAAAGCTTGCCTTCACATATATACTACTTCTTAAAAGAAGACAGATTGTCTAGGCCTGGGTGGGTAACCAACTCTGTCACCCAAAATTTAAGGGGCGATATTCCTTTACACTGCTGATCTCTTAACAATCTTGTAAAATTATTCCTAAAGATAATTAGTATTGGGAACATATGATACAATTTGTCCCTTATTTTTTTTTCTTTACTTTTTACAATATAATTTAAAAGCTTGAAAAAAAAATAATAGGATAAATCTTTGGGAAGCTGTTAGATTTCTGGGAATGCAGCCACTATATTGTGGACCACCATTTGTCTAGGGACTACAATTTGGATAATGGATTTGTTTGGAAATTATGCTGTTGATGTCTGAGAGCTCTAATGTGGGACTCATGGAGGAAAAGTTAAAGCTAGCATTCTGAAAGCTGTTAAAAAATAGAGAAATTAGATATGTTTTTCCTTGGAAGATAGGCTGATGGATTGACCTTTACCTGGGAAATTAATAAGTGAATAATCTCTTGGTGAAATATGTACATAGAGAGAATAAATCATATTGAAATCTTTGTCAGTGTGCATGGATATAAAAAAGCAGACATTTGTCAAAATAATAATGTTTCAAATGGTACTTAATGTCTTTTCTCAACTAGCTGAGGTTAAACTTCCATTTATTGCAGGAGTGATTTTGCTGTCATACAAAGCGCACAAATACTTCACTTGAGAGTAGCACAATGCGAAAATGATGGTTTAGTTTTAAAATGTGGAGAAAATCAACATCTACAGATTTTGAATGCTACATCTCTGCAATCAGTAACAAAATTCCCATGAATTACAGTGGTCACCAAACTGGTCCTCCAAAGAATAATTTGTGAGTAGCATGACTGTTTTCTTGAAACTAGAACTTTATTCAGTTGCTGCAAGAAGTGTAACCAGGAGCAAATTAAAGGAAACTTGCAATTAGAAATACATTTATTGTTTTCTAACTCATTTGTGAACATTAAACTAATTTTTTTATTGTGAGAGATTTTTTTGAAGTTGCCATAAAAAACTGCCATCAACTAAGCACATATTTGGAAAGTAAGTTGGATGTGGGTACTTGTAGCCAGAACCATCTTCTGCAAACTACAAGAAAAGCTATGGTACTCTTTACTAATTCAAAATTTTGCTGCCTATCTTGAGCAGTCACTTCTGCTCAGAAGATGACACCTCTAAATGCCATTCTGAGAGTCTCCATTTAAGTTTAAATAACCAACTCAAAGTGAACTGTGGAGTCACTGTTCATACTAATGGAATAGATATCTGTCATACTCATTGCAGCCAATATTTTAGTGGTTTTAAATAGTGATGGTGGGGTTTTATTTTTGATCCTGTCAAAGCCAACATGTCTTCTTTTTTGGCATAGTAGTTGCATTCAATGTGTGATCTGAATTTTAGTGGTTGACTTCCGAGACAATGCTTTTGATAAAGGCAAGTGAAAAAGAGTAGAGTCCAGCCTCTTTTCCACTTGTCTCCACCATAGCAAAGACATTAAAAATACTTGGGCACCAAAAGGTCGAGTTCAACCACCAGACTTTAACATCAAAGTCAGCTTAGCTTTTGAAGTGAAGTGAAGGACCCATCTGCTCCGACACAAACTGTGCAAATTGTTCTCCTCGGGTTTGTCCTTTACTGGGCTGACTTCAAATATTCCATTGTTTAGCAGAATCAACTTTTGTAGGTTTTTTTTTTTTTTTTTTTTGTAGAAGTCTTGTGGTATTTCTTACTGTTCTCTGCATAGTTGCCATAGATTTTTCATTCAGACCTTACCTTAGAACACTATCTCATGACTATCCCCATCTGTTCTGAAATCAGGATATTCTGCCCCTTGGTACACTCAGGACTGGTTGCATACAATGTGCAATCACTAAATGAACAAATTCAGTAGGGTTTTGTTATGCACCAGTTCATGGGGTTAAAGGGTTGCATAAGAATCTCGGTGCTTTTCTTGCAAAAATAAAACTGAAATAACCACTGGCTGTGATAGTTTCAGAGAAAACCTCAAAAATATAAGCAAGGAAGACACAAAACTGACAACAATATACAAATATCAGGTTTTGTGGGTTTCTCTTGGGGTCTGACTCATGCTTTTTGTGTCTCGGAGGCTGTTAAAATTGACAGAATTTGCATTGGCATCTGCAGAACAAGTATGGTTTAACTGTGAGGACCAATGAGCTCATAACTCCATGCTGGTACAATCTGATTTTGATCAAGCATAGAAGGTAAAACTACTGTGAGGAAAACAAATGTTGCTCTCATGCTAGTCAGGCATTGATTCTGCATTACTCAAACAAACAGTACTCTATTTATTTTCTCTTGTAGTTACCATTAAGCAACAGGGATGACTCAGATACCTGCTGACTACCTGTCAACCACCAGCTCCTACAACTATGAGCAGCCCCTTACCTCTGTGGCTCGGACAAGCACTGTCACCAAGGTACTCCCAGCCAAAAAGATAACCTTCTTCAAGAGTGGAGATCCTCAGTTTGCAGGAGTCAAGATGGCCATCAACCAGCGAAGTTTCAAGAGCTTCAATGCACTCATGGATGACCTCTCTCATCGGGTCCCACTGCCATTTGGGGTACGGACCATCACCACCCCACGAGGAATACACTGCATCAGTGAGCTGGACCAGCTAGAGGATGGAGGATGTTACCTTTGCTCCGATAAGAAATATGTCAAACCTAGTAGCATTACTTCTGGGGGACACAGGCCAGGCCCTCCGCGAAACGGTCGTCCCTCCAGTACCTTGAGAAGAGCAGCTCAGGAGGGCAAGCTTGAAGATTATTCCACACCTTTCACTCAGCATGGCCCCAGAATACCAAAGAAAATCACACTAGTTAAGAACGGAGAAAGTGGTTTTCGTCGTTCAATCATCTTGAACCGCAGAAATGCCAGGAGTTTCAGAACACTTCTGGATGAGATTTCTGAGATCCTGCAGTTCCCAGTGAAGAAGCTCTACACTGTTGATGGGAAGAAGGCAAGTATCTCTCATATCTGGTGCTGGTCAGTTATTCTAATAGGTATTATCATATCAGTGATTGCATTCCCTATGATGCAAATGCTTTAGCTCGTGGGGCCAGTGCTTTACCCACATCACCTTAATCCTTTGGGCTTGTGTACTTGATATCAGATAAATTACTTCCCCTTTAATTACATGAGGGGATGATGTAGAAGAATCTTGTTCAACCATTCAAGAACTTCATAAATCAGATATTGTTTTAGGTCAATGGGACGCAACTTCTGACAGAAGTCCAGAAGCTCAATGTTTTGCAGCTGGGTATAAAATCTCAAATATACTTCTAATAATGGGGTTTCCCACCTTCTCCTGGGAGGAATCTCCCAACAGAGGCTTAACTTTTATATACCTAACAACTGGGAATTCAACAGAATAACATGGCTCTTAGGTGGCACCTTGCAGTTGCATAGGTCCTAACAGAATAGGGTCCTGCTCATGATGTGGCATCGTCAGTGTTATGGTAACACAACTAATAAATGCATAAGTAATTAGGGTACGAGTGGGATCAGGAGACACATCTGTATTGATGATTTGGTGAATGTGCCTATTGGGGTTGACTCTTACAATAAATTCAGGGCATGACAACTTCTTTGTTCTTCTGCTCCCAAACTAATTTCCTGACAAAACTAAGATTCTCCTTATTTCTTCTCCATCTCCTTGTAATGCAGACTAGCCTGTACTTCTGTTTCTTCTGAAGAGGTCTCACATGTTAGCCTGACTTGCCCCTGGCAATGCAGCTGAGCAGAGCAGTTATCCTGCTCCTTGCCACTTTTTCCACCTTTACAGTACTGTGTACCAGCCCCTCAGTGGTAATGTTACAGCCATTTGTGGTGTCACATTCTGAAGCAGATGACTGAAATGACTTGGGTTCAAATGACCCACTATCCAGAAGGGGAAAAAGTGTGGAGGAGTATATTTAGCTCAAATAATTTTGACCTGGAACAGGGACAGGAGTGTGCAGCTATGAAGGATAGAGGGAGGGGGTAATGCTGCCTTGAGCCCTCTTTCCTGGTGTAGGCAACATGTCATCACAGTGCTTTCTATTTGCCCACCACTCTGGAAAAAGCTTCCTATTCTCAGCTGGAGGATCCAAGAAAAAAGTCCTTCTTGAACATCCTACTGCTTAAGCTCTCCCAGCCCTACTGGTGTAGAGGCTAAAAGTGTCAATCTGACTGCAGTCAGAGATGAAATGAAACACCAGGGAAAGGATAGTGCTATTCCACATATGCAGGACAAATGAAACAACAATCTTGCTGGGAAACTGAGGGTTTATGAAAAGGAGCAGGAAAGAAAACTTAGCCTTGGGCAACCCAAGCATGTCCTAGGAAAAACAAATAGATAATTCATCTCCCCAAACTTTATGACCTAAAAGCCAGTTGACTAAGTCCAAGATAAGCAAGCTGGTTACCCTATTGAGGAATTTGTCTTTTCTAAGTATGTCTAGAGTCTGTGTTTCTCTTAATAGGAGAGTAAAGAAAAAAAGGCTCACTTGCAGGCAACTGCATGGTAATAGGCAAGACAATTCCATACCCTAGGCTATTTTGGCAGTCAATGGAAAGAAATAGGCACTTCAGGCAGCTACTTTCCAAGTAACTGTCTAAATGACTGTGGATATATGGAGCTGGATTAATTTCAGATTCAGCTACCTGCATGTCAGTGTCTAAATGTTTCTGTAAGTGACTAAAGAGGCTAAGCCTCCATATATCTATTGGGACTAAGCTGACAGTCCAATGAACATGGAGCTGGTCAAAGAAAGGTGTCTAGATGGATTCAGAATCGGTTAGATATTTTTTTTTTTCCATTTAGTTTCTATCAATCTATTTGCAAGTTTGCCGTGTACCACAGCTACAACTGTTCTACTGAATTAAAATATGTTACAGCAGGATCTCATCCTTCTTTTCTCCATCCTATGAGATTCTTAACATCTTCCCTGGTTTGGTCTTGACCCAGAATAATTGTGTCCCAACAGTTTAGATTTAGGGCCTGGGAATATTCACTATAAGTAGACTGGGTTTGACCAGTCTGTGTTTGAGCAGCCAGGCTACTTCAGTTGATCTCTATTCTGAAGAAACGGGTCTTGCACTCCTTGCTTTAGTACTACATACGCATCCAACTCAAATTAAGAAAAAAAAAAAAAACCCGAAACAAAAACCAGCCCCATTCCTGCTACCAAGATGTATTATAATTTACGGGTAAGTATTTTATTTTGTTATTAATTTCTCCAGTTTTCAGGACTTGGACTCCTATTCAGTCCACATGGCTAGTGGTAGTGGCTTCCTCTTCAGTTCTTACACTTTTGAGACTTTTCACTCATTTCTCTAATGGAAAGTTTTGTCTTCTGCTTCCTAATGCAGTCTTAATGTTCTCCTTGCAATTCTTAAATTACTTTCCCACAATTTTCCTTCTATTCCTTTTAAACACCAGTATTTTATCTGGGAAACGTACTAAGTACACACTCTGTAAGCACAATATTGTTATTATTCAACCTTCATCCTTCTTTCCATATAAATATATGCAGTTATCTTTTACATTTTTCAGCTCTGAAGTGGTGGTCATCCTGTTCCTTGTTCTCTTAGAGTCATATTTCATCCCCATGTGCCAATATGTAGCAAGACACAGCTAGAATGGCATGGGTACTAACTTACCAGAAGCAGTCACTGTGAAGTATTTGAAGCTGATGGCACCTACTCAGTTTTACACGTTAATATCTTTGCTGACAGTTTAAGTGATAATTATGTAGATCTCATTAGGAGACAATCAATACCTTCATCACATGCTTTGCGTCCCCACTCTCAGTTCAGACTTTGTTTCTGGATACGGTTCAGCCAGAGCTGCACAAGCACATCACTTGAAAAGATATTGGCGCTCTTTGTTGCAGCTAGATTATCTTCTCTGGCAGGCCAAAGAGTTTAAGATTATCCTTTATGTGGTCATAATGATACTTTTCACAGTAAATCTCAAAGGTCCCATACAGAACTTCCTCCCTGCATTTTTTTCCTTTGCTCTCCATGTTTTTCATGTGCAGAAATGTGGGTGTGGATCAAACACTTGATCTCTCCACGGTCTCTTGGGATTCTTTTTTTTTTTGGATATGAAAATTTTCATATTTTCATATAAAACCTGTTAATAAGCAGTTCATCTTCTGTACCTCACTAATTTAATTTGCACTCCTTTTATTCTTGTGTAGAAGATCATTGTGATAGGTGACTATGTGTCCAGCCTGATCAGTGTTATCAGCTTACAAATATATTTTCTGGAGAATCCTTTAAAGTGATTTTTTTTTTTTAATCCATTCTTAATTTCGATCATTTACATCTTGCCTTTTTTACTGTTCAGTACTTCTCATTCAGTGGTCTTTGCTGATAGGACTTCCTGGAGCAGAATATTTAAACCATAAAAAAAGTCGTTCTGTCTTGGATTTTCTAATCTTTTCCTTTCTTAAGGATCCATTTCTGCCCTTCTATCTAATTTTTCTTGTCTTACCTTAACTTCAAGATCTTTATTCCCTAAATACAATCAGTTGTGTCCTAGAGTTTTCACCAGATAAAATGTTTTCTTTGAGGAGTGAAAACGACAAATTTTTTCAGATAATTTGTTTTATTTTTTTAAAAAAATGTAGTTCTTTTCAGGTCAAGCCACAAGTTATTCTTTTCAAAAAAATTAAGTGTAAATAATGCCTAAATAGAGAGAAATCTGTTATTTAAGGTAACACTGACATATCATTAACTTGCCAGTGAAAATTTGTTCAATTTTGTGCACTTAAAGATAGACAGATCTGGATTTAAGTCATCTAAATTTGATCAGCTTATTATGTGTTTAGGATGGGTGTGTGTGTGTCATACTCCCTGCTGGCCTCTATTTGTTGACTACAGAAGATCAGAAGACTGGTTCAGACTAGACCTAAAATTAACCTAGGCTCAAGTTTTCGTCTGTTTAAAGTACTCAAGATATTTAAATATTAGTAAATGTAAGACATAGGAGTCTACATCTGAAGATCACTTGGCTTATGAGACAGTTGAAAATTACAGCTTTCTTAATTTTTACTATGGACATCAGTTCTACACAAAAGAAGGATGAGTTCTGCTATTAAGATTAGTTATCATGATAAAAAAGGGCAGAGGAAAATTTGTAAGTTATTTTCACCATCAGATGAGCTTTCACGTGTATTCTAGGAAGTTCTTACACAACCTAGTGGATTTTCTTTCTCCATGATCTGAACCACAAAAAGCACCTATGTGCAGATCCCTCCTGCGTGCCTCTGGGAGAGGGAAGAGTTCCCCTAGGGGCAAAGAGACAGACAGAGATCATAGAAAGGCCAGAAATCCTCACAGACAATTAAACTGTAAGAAATGGCATGTAGGATTACATGACAGCAAGTGCACAGCAAGAGGATTTCCCTTACAAATGGCAATTATCCAGGGCCCACCAGCTGGACAGTCTTTGAGACTTCTTTAAGTCACAGGAACCCAGCAACATGACTGTATGTCTAGTCACAGATGTCCTGATTTCTGCCCTTACTCTTGAATCATGGGGCCTTTATTCTACTGACTGTCTTAAATTAAAACCAAAACCAAATTCTTCTTTAAAATCCAATGCTACTCCTTGTATGGTGTTTGAAACCACATCATGTTATGGCAAATAGTGTACATAGTTTAAGGCTACTGGTCACAATTATCATAAGCTTCTCAAATAGGATTTATCAACCATCAGTACAGTTTTCCAAGGGATGTGGCTAGTTTTATATTTGTTGGAGTCAGGCCAAGACTTAGATGTATTTTTGTTTAGGTGCACTCAAGGCTGCCCATAAGTTGTTACACTTAATGAGAGAATCTGATTGAATCTGTTATGAAGAAAGGCAGAGTAGATGACCAGAAAGACTCTTTTTCTTAGACTCTACAAGTAAGAACATTGCATAGTGAACACTGTATGAAACCAAGTTTCCTTGAGGGATCAGAGAATTACTGTGCAAGTTAATCAGGGGAGCAAAGGAATGCTTCCTCAGGCACCACTAATTGGAGACTGTAAAGGATTAGTTATTAGAAACTCCTTGGGGTAAATACCTCATTTTTCTTCTATATTTGTGTAGAGTTTGTAGCAAGACACACAAGATGTGGCAATTCTGGGTCAAATTAAGTCATCTTTGGCAGTGTCCAGTTGTAGTAGCCTTGGAGAAAGACAGAAGGGCATATACACAACGATTCTTTCACCAGTGATCTTCCCAGCCTGCAGCAACCCATAGGCTAAAATCTTCCTCAGCCAGAAGTAGCACCATGGTAGCTTCTAGCAGATAGAATAATATCAGGGCATTATGCTGGCCTTGATTCTACATGGCACTCTCAGTACCTATTTATACTATGTAGCCTACAAAATAGGGCCTAATTCCCACAGCCTCTAAAATTGGGTGGCCACATTCAAGCTACTTCTCAGAAAAGATCCCTGTCATATGTTAACTTCCAGATCTGCCCAGGAATTGCTTGGGAGAGTGCCAGTTGATCCAGGCTTTAAATGCACTAAAGACCATTCTAACAATTTGACAGTACAGGCAACCCTCTTCCAGTGCCCTGGATCCAGAATTGTTTAATTTGGAGTAAAGACAGAATTTTTATTTTTACCTGGTATTAGTAGAGGTATTGGCCAAACTATTATTACTAAATCGTTCTTGATAATAATGACTGCTTTTACAGCGACCTTAGGGTGCAAGGCCAGGAAACAGGCTTGTCTGACATATTTCCTGACTCAGATTTACACAGCCACACAGCCATTTCTAGGACATCTGTCAACTGCCCACAGGCATCCTTTAGGCTGCTCATGTTTGGGCTGTCTACCAAGCTCATCTGTCTTAATGACAGGTGTCATCAAGACCCTGATGGAACTGCAAGAAGGAAATTGGATACATGGAGGCAAATTGCTGGTTTAAAACGTAGCATGTACATAAACAATAAGAGAAGAAAGCTGATAATTTCTCTCTTTGGGATAGTTAATGTTCTAGTTCCATGCTGACATATTCACTGTGACATTGGTTTTGTGCTATGTTCAGGTACGAATAATTGCAATCAATTTCAGCTCCTCATGCGGTGCAAACCATTGTTATCAAGTGAGTTGTACCACTTTCCACCCACCATGTGTGTGACTCATAGTCTAAAACCAAACCACAGGGTTCAGGTTCAATATTCTCTGATTCCATGCCAAAACCACAATGACTCCAATGAGATTTACACAAGCAATCTGTAAACCTCAGCAAAACTTTCCATGAACCTGATCCATAAGAAGACTCATACCCAGGTGTGTTTTATGAACCTTTGAGATGCCCTGAAATCATTTGGCCCAATGCCTTACAAGATGTAGTTAAATGGACCCTGAATGCACTAGCCACTTTCTTATCTAACAAATACCAAATCTAATAATTTCTTATCTAACATATACCAAATGCAAATGATTCCCTTAGCCTGAGGAGATTTTGTTCTTTCAATAATAATGTAACAAAGTGCAATTACTTTCTAATTCTTTTGAATTTAATCCAGGGCATTGTATTATCCAATCATATTATTGAGTATGTGCAATGATATTTGTCAACATGATGCTTCTGTTTATTCATTTACCTACCATACAAAGAATAGCAGAATTCCACCCTCTCCTGGAAAAAGAGTGAATTCTCATTAAGGACTTTCAGTAGAAATCACTGTTTCTGCAAAGAATTTTTGCAGAAAATGCTGGTTTGGGGGGTTTCGCTGTTAATTTTGTTTTTCATTTTTTTGTTTTATTTGTTGTGGTTTTTTTGTATATATATAAAAAAAAAATAAATAGGGAGATCTGGTTCCAAATGCAAATTTTGGAGATTTTACCAATAATGGGAGAGTAAAACAGAAGATGTTTTGCGTTTTCACAATTTATTTCTTCCTTTTAGGTCCTAAACAAGAATATAAAGTGTTCGGCTGCAATTCTTAGCAATGTCTAATTCTCTTTCAAATTGTATCTTTTCTGAAACAAATTCTCTTAACATCAAGGAAGCTACTTCTGTGTAGAAGTAAACAGCGATCCAGCTTTCCAATTTGTACTTTGTGAACTGAGACTGAAATTCTGGATTCAATAACAAGAAAACTATTCAATTAAACTAAGGTTTTCAGGTAAATGTGTTTCTCTTTATGCCGTGAGCTTCTGGAGTCTATAGTCTCTATCCGTAGTGCTTAGTGAAGCACAATACACAAAAGGACACTTGGCTAAGACCATGAAACAACATCATATAGATCTATGAGTTTGATCTAGAAGCAGTAGGGTTTATATACTCACTCTCAGTGTTACAATTTGAGCATACCTGTGTTGTGCTTACCTCTTTCCTCTCACAGCTTCCAGCTGGAATAACCTTTTATCCATGATGTAGATGTTTCCCATATAGAAAGAGTAAGTTTTGAAAACTTTATTTCAAAAGAATAAGCTTGAACTCATGAACCATATCCTTCCCACTGACTCAATCACCACAAGGCTAATCACAAGAATCAAATGCTTAGCATTTCTCAGAACTTTATAATTTTTAAGCTAATCCTGCCCTCAGAGAGGATGAGGGCAGGTGCTTGGGGTGGGGTGGATGTTAGTCTGACTCATGACTTTCAAATGCTGCTATTGATGGACTAGATTTAATGAGCCCGTTGCCAAAGGGGCAGGTGGTGGACTCTGATTTCAATGAGGAATTGCAGTATGTCAGAAGGTGGAAAATATCTGCAGCCAAAACCGTCTAAGAAATGCTCTCTTCTGTCTTGAAATTTGCATCCTTAGAAGCAATTTTCTGTTTCTTTGGCTGCTCCACAACTAGATCAGTCTGCAACCGCATTTTTAACTGACAAGGTTGGGTGGGTAGGGAAAAGGCCATCAGAAGTTTGCATGTGAAGTCAATGTGATGTGGGGACCCCCTCAGCTAAATTCAGCAGTCAGAGTCCTCATGAAGACTTCCACAGTCTTCATCAGAAGCCAGCTCATCTTCCGCAGGGGCAGTAACCATGGCATCTCTCACACGATCCTAGCAGCCTACCTTCCAAACTGAACCAGGCTGTGAACCAGTACTTACCCTTTTTTCCCTTTTCACATTTTTCACTAAAACTTTCCTGCTTTCTTCATGCCTTCTTTTTCCAGTCCCTCCTCTTTTCTTCTCCCTTCCCTTTTTCCCATGTGGCGTCTTTCTTCTGCTGCTACCCAAATGATTTCCGATGGCCACTGAACTTCTGATTGTAAAATTTCTCATGGACTGCTGAAAGACATTCTCATCCATACTATTTCCAGGGCCAAACTTAGAGCACCTTCTTCATGCATATGCAAAGTGTCACACATATGGGAAAAGGCATCTATGAGTACTCCAGGAAAAGCTGCCAGCAGTGCAATAGCTAAACATGATCTTTGCCTGTGGTTGACTGAGAAAGGAGTGCAGCGCATTTATTCCTCTATCTTTCACATATTTTACTTGGCTGTTTGAGTGCTCCATTGCCTGATTTCCAGATCATAACTCCCAAAGGTATCATTTTTCATGCAGCTTTACACAGTGGTTTAAACAGAAAACTGGACAGCTCATGTCTGAAAAGTTATAGAAGAGGCTGATGTTTTCAGAAGTGTTGGTTTGACATCAATCATCTTATATTGTTGCACTACAGCATCTGGAGCAAGAAACTGGCACATATTCCCATGATATAAGCATCAAATAAAGGTAGCAGTGTGTAATTTATGTTTAGCAGATTGCCAGCTATTGCAGGAGCCTAAGACACCAGCATCTCTTCTGCTTCCTGCATATGGATTTTGGGACCTGATATTTGATTTGGTGTGTACAAGACCATGTGAGTTTTGATTTGCTGCGGGAGTTGGAAGGCATGCTGCGTATTCTTTTCTGGACTAATCATTTGGGTGCTACAGTTTGCAAGGGATTAGATCCATCCAATAGTTCCCTACTTTGAGTTCAATATTATCTCTTGTTCTATGTTCCTTCTGTTGTGATGGAGAGAGCCTTCTGGCCCATGCTGATGTTAGAGAAAGTGAGGTCCAAGTAATACACATTCCTACACCTTCCTCTTTCTACTAATTTGCTAATATATGTGTGGGCATGGAGTGGCAACACCCCATGAATCACCTTCTGACCAACAGATTATCACAGTTTTAAAACCACTCCCCAGAAGAAGCTCTCTCTAATTCCTCCGGTGCAAAGAGGGAAGGGAAAATGGGTTCTTTGATGAAAAAATACAAATGATTGTTAAACAGAGACACCCCAGTTCAAAGACTGGATCCTCCTGTACTGAATGTCATACAACTACAAAACAAAAGGGTTGTTTGCACTCCAAAAATTGTGAATCTGAATGAAAGACAAATGGGAACAGATGAAAGAGCACAAGGAAATGAGGCAGTGAGTCAGCATGATAGGCAATGAACTCAGCCCGTTAGGCTTTTCTTCAACATGTCTATTACAAGCTTTTCCTGTTTCTCCCTTGCATCTCTGCACTTCTTTATAAGGTAAATTAGTTTATGGATCTCTGATCTTAACCGTGTCTTGCATTATTTCCCCATTCCATCTTTAACTCTCAGATATCTTTAGTTGGCTAGTAGCCAGCAGAGGTAAAAAAAAATAAAGCAAAACCGAGCAGCTATCTCCTTCATTTTAACTTCATCAAAACTCAGCTTCTGACATGGGTAAGGTTTGAGAAAGTTCTTTCTTCTCTGGGAAGAACCAGAGGATAGCATGTTCTTCACAACAAGCAACAGATTCCTTATTTTACAGATGTTATTTTTGTCTTTCTTCTGTTTAGGTATTGGTGACATTTTATTATTAATTGTGCTGCAGTAGCACCTAGAGGTCCTTGCTGAGATCACAGCCCTTTTTTGGTAGGTACTGCAACATTAATGAAGACAATCCATCCTCTCCAATGGATAATACCCAAACTGGAAAAAGAAAAGGCATAGTTCAGAAGAGAGGATGTTCTCTCATTTCCACCTTGTACATGATGGCCTCCCCAGTGGGGCTTAGGGTAACAGCTATGAAACATTTTTCTTGGAAAGAACATCCAACTTTTTTGAACCAACCCATACATGACATATCTCACTGTGATAGAGAATTCCTGTGGTATGAGATAATGAAGCATGCAAGTAAACACAAGTTTTACTATATTGAAAAATCATCATTTTTTTGTCAGAAGTACAAGGACTTTAATGAAACCTGAAGACACTTCCTTGGAAGAGTCTGTGCATATAGTGTTAATGGGCAGCAAAGTGCAATTGCAATTTTTTTTCACATGGCAGCACCTAATCTTTAATAGACCACAGCTGTTTATCAGCCAGAATTTCTCTGATGCAAACAAAAATACTTCAACAGAGCAAGCATTTTTGCTTCCTGGTGCAGAACTTCACTCACAACATCCATCATTCTCTTGGTTCATGATCTAGAGTCTGTACAGGTCAGCAAGTTTCTCTCTATTGGTTATAGTGGGATTTGGATCAGCTTTTACAATAAGATTAAGAAATTAATTTCATTTTCAGGGATTATGTATGTTGTGGTTTAAGCCCAGCCTGTCACTCAGAAACCACACAGCTGTTTGCTCACTCCCTTCCACTTCTAGAAGGATGGGGAGGAGAATCAAAATACTGTAACTCCCATGGGTTGAGATAAGAACAGTCCAGTTACTAAGGTATAACACAAATCACTGCTGCTACCACCAATAA
>JBCJKH010014194.1:11821-24286 GCA_039877255.1 Loriculus beryllinus | reverse complement strand
CGATCTCAGAGAACTCCTCAGTAATGTGAGGTCGCTGAGGTGTGTGATATAAATACAGCAGGATTGA
This sequence comes from Loriculus beryllinus, assembly GCA_039877255.1. Classification (NCBI taxonomy): domain Eukaryota; kingdom Metazoa; phylum Chordata; class Aves; order Psittaciformes; family Psittacidae; genus Loriculus; species Loriculus beryllinus. The sequence goes on along the minus strand of JBCJKH010014194.1, from coordinate 24,219 downwards.
AACAGCAGGAGGTAGGGGCTGCTTTAATATCCAGATTGGCTCAGAAACTTATGCTATGAGGGTTTCCTGCTGTGGAGTTATCACCATAATCCTTCCCTTTTGTACCCATTTAACACTCCTCGAGAAGGAATATAGGAAGATGGAATCTTTATAACAAGGAGCATATTTTGTCTAAAGCAGCCCATAAAACTCCATAATTAATCTAATGGAAGCTGAAAGAATAAAACCTGCCACTTTTTCCAGGCATAGATCTAGCTATCCCTGGATATAGTTTGACTGCTGTGGCCAGCTTTGTCAGGCAGAGACACGGTGTATGCTCTGTGACTGCAGGAGGAAATATTACCCCAGTCAGCACAGGCATCATAGCTCTCCCACCAACAACTGAAAGTGCCATCTCAGATACAAATTTCTGCTTTAAATAATTTATTCCATATCATACAGATTGGATTAAAAATAAAGGATGTGATTGAAGGATTTCCTCTTTTTTTTCCTCATCTTTCTGTTTCTTATTTCAGAAACAGCCACTAAAAAACCCACCAGGGACGGAAAAAGAAAGGATTGTCTAATGTCGTAATACCATTTCTTCTCATAATTATGGTTATTTGTCTTAAAACAAAACAACTTACACGTCACTTCTATCTCTCTGTTCATAAGTGTTGAGCATACTGGAGCTCCTGATGTGCAACTGATGTCTATCAATGATTTTTTTCCCACTACATATTTTTTTTACTGACAAAGAAACATGCGTACCTGCGAATCCCATAACGTTAAAATTGAAAAAGAAGTTGGTTCCACAAAGGTGCTAAATTGTCTTAATTTTGCTGTTTGAAACATGCAGAAGTTTCCTAAGACTTCTTTCACTCCTGTCTTCTCATGTTTTGGCTATAATGTATGTCAATGCATGCATGTTAGAGACAACGAGTGGGAGAGAGGAAGGGAGTGGGCCTTTGAAGATAGGGGAGAGAAAGATAAAAGGAGTTAGAATGAATATGGACATAACTGGGTTTATTTAAAATTCTTCCCCACTCCCCTATTTATTTTTTTAATTTGATAAAAAAAAAAAAGAATCAACGTCACTTTAACTTAAAAAAAAGATGAAGTAGACCTACATAGATGCATGCTGTGTGTACGTAGTTGGACATACTGATGTTCTAACTCAAGTTGTAATCACTCCTCTGCATGTGAACAGCTATTGCTTGCCTTGGTATTTCTTATCGAGGAATTTCATTTGGCATACATACAAGATCATGAGTGAATTTTGGTTTCAGCGGGAATTACGTAGACATGAGGTGAGAAATAAGAGTTGCTCTACCGAAACAACAGAGATGGCCTGTGGTCACAAATGCCCTACAACATAACTTATACCATTGACAAAATTAAAGCGTGACCTCACAAATAGGATTTTTTTTTCCAGGTTCTGGAGAGGCCCATTGGGGAAGAAGGGTTGAGTTGCTTGTCTGGGTAGTTGCTCTCTTGGTGGAAACTTATGCCAGAAGTGCTAATTATTGATCAGTGTGGACTCAGACAGTGGCACAGAAGGGCACAGATTTAGAATACCACCACAAATGCCCTGATTCATCCATCCTATAATAAAGTAGCACATGCCATACGGGTTCTGTCACACCTTCAGCTAATAAAGTTTCTAATAACCAAATATAAATTCTTCTCTACCTTCCACATAACGAAGGATCTAAAATATTATGTGGTGTAGAAGTTAACAAAGGAATTACACTAGACATTGAGCATGTGCAGGACATGGCCCAAAGAACATGGCTGCAGTCTCCGTTGTAGCACTGGAAAGAATTATTATAAATAAAACCGAGAGATGTGAGAAATCTCTGCTTGGCTTGCAGGCTTTTCAAACACTGTTTTTTAGATTTAAAATAAAGAGCTCAAGGGTAAAGATTACCCATCTTTGTGTCTGCATATTAGAGGCATTTGTCTGCACGGTAAACACTTTTTATTCAGTTTAAAGTTCTTCTTTAAAAAAATGGCTTCATCTTCTGCCTGTAAAATTCAAAGGATCTGGGACATATGATGATTAGGAGATTTCAAAAGAATGTTTTCATTTAAGCCTAAATATAAATATTTTCAAATGAAAAGACACCACGGTATTCTGCATTGCAGTCATTGCTAAAAAATATGTCTCTTGGTCTGGCCTCACATGACTTCTCATATTTGCCAAGGTAGCCAAGTCACACATCTACCAGGGGAGGAGAAAATACCTCAAAGGAAATCTGTGGTGTTCATATTAAAGTCTTCAGAAACATGACCCTTTGTTATCTACAGATGTAGGCAGCTTTGCTGAATCTCCACCGACTCTGGAGCAGAAGGATAACAGATTCCTGATGTTTCTCTCTTAGATTGTAACACTGAGTTAAGTAGATTTTTGTTTGCAGACGTCAGTGGCTTCTAAACAATGCCAGCATTGTGAAGGCCTGCCCTCCACACTGTCGTTGCCTGGAGTGGCTTTCCTTTCGAGGAAACCGCTCCCAATTATCTTTCCCCTTAACGAACATTCCGTGTTTCTGAGAAGTTGTAACCTAGAGGCTGAGGTTGCATTGTTATGACAGCACAACTGTGTATTGATGTCAAGCTTGTAGGTCCCTTATCAGTTGTCTGCCTCAGCATACTCAGCCTAGGACAAACACTGTTGTGGCGACTTCATTTACAAAAGTCCCCGTAGTGCTCAGAAATTCCAGATGTTATCAGGGAGTACCATTAGACAGGGGTATAATATAACCAACTGAAACATTAGAGCCTCATGTGCTTTTGTAACACTGAAATCTGAATTTTCCCATGTGCAGGCCCTGCCAGTGACAGGAGATCCTTGCTAGTGTGCCATGCCCTACAGCTTGCTCTTCACTGGTGCTGGTGGCTGGTGTGGCCTTTCTTCCAGCACACTGAGAAGGTTTTTTCCACTTAGCAGAACTTGCTCAGTGTTCTCAGGGTGTCCTTAACTAAGCCAACCCTCTCCTTGCAGGTTTAGTTTCCAACTGTAAACTGTGGCTAGTTACTGTGGCAAAGATGAGTGCTTTCGGGTTGAGAATAGATGTTCTTTAAGGTCCCTTCCAACACAAATCATTACATGAGTCAGTGGCCAACGTCCATTCACTGAGACCTCCTTGGTGACAGTTCTGTATCTAGCACACAGATACAACTCTATCAATATATTCCAAAAGTATATTTCTGTATTTCTCCAGAAAATTTTTTCATTACCAGTGAGAAAACCAGATTGAAGCTTCCAAGTATTTTATGAAATAAATTAATGACATTTTATTCAGTCACTTTTTACAAATTTTTATTTCAAGGGTTTTACAGTACTGCATAAAAATGCATTCCAAAATGAAAAGTGACTTTGAAAGAGAATGTCACAATCTCACCATTTGAAAAAGTGCAGAAATGAACTATGACATCTTGAAAAGAAGGTATTTATATTTTTATCCTAAGTATAAGACTATTGTAGCTAATACTTTCAGATAGAAAACCCCCTATCTATGAATGTCAAAAAGGTGTTCTCTGTTCCTGACAGAGAACAAAAATATATTTTTCCTCACTGGCTTTAGATGCATGAATTTACATACATCATGCACCACGCTATGCTGGGTTTATAAGGCTGATAAAAATGATGTATGAGGGTCATATTACATTTTGAAAAGCTCGTGTGTGGGAAAAAAAAGCACACAGAAGGAGAAAGAGACAAAAAGGAAGTCATTATCTGTGAAAACAGGCCCAGATTTGGCAAACAAAGCCTAGCTCAGAAAAAACATGTACTTCTGCCTATACAGAAGCACGCAGCTTAATGGGGCTCATGTGGGCATTAGGCTGGCTTGGCAAGGAATGCTGCCAGCAGATTGAAACTGGAGCAAAACAGGGGGCAGATATAAATCAACTTCAAAAATGGAGCTGAAAGAAATACTGAAGAAAGAAGTGTTTGTTATGTACAGAATTAAAAAACAGCACTGGGAAATATTCCCTTTTATCATTGGTATGTGTCATGTGACACTTAGAGGTTATGTGTTTCAGAAGGCTTGAAAGCCCCCAGAATTGCATGTAAAAATCAAGTATTTCATCCCAGGTCAGTTACAAAAAAAAAAGTAGCAAATTAGCTCCACAGTTTAATACCAGATATTCATGCAGTTTAATACCCGGTATTCATTCTGCTGTTACACAAGTTTTCTTAATGGTCACTGCTGAGCTCGGATGTGCCAGCCCGATTACCCCAGTGCAGACCCAGTGCCGATGTCCATCACTTCCCACCCTCTTTGAGACCTTGAGCAACCCCAGGGACCTGGCTAAGGGGCAGCCTGAAGTCCTTCTAGATATCCCTCTCTGCACCTGCCAGTGATACCCCCGGGATGCCTGTTTTCATCTGTGCCTGTGTGGCTGGGAGAGGGACCAGGCGCAGTTTCTGATGCTGTAAGGCGGTGATACTGTCCAGTGCTCCCCGGGCTGTGAACAATAGTGCTTTACGCGTGCAAGCGCTGCCGGCACACGTCGCTGGGAGAGGGAGCCAGCGAGGAGAGCAGCTGCTGCTTCCGCTGTGCAACCCCATTCCTCACTCGCTGCTCTGCAGCCAAGTCTCCCCGTTCCCTGCAAGCCCCACATCCACACCCAGAGCCGGGTGAGTTTTGCTCCTGCCCTTCAACAATGGCGTATTAAGCTGAAAAGAGGGCTGCATGCTTGCTCCTTTATGTTGGCATTCATTGCCACCCATTTTCTTCTCACCACCTTGTGCTATTCAGATAGCAGCAGAGTGAGGCGCTTTGCGAGCATGTAAAAGTACAAGTGCCCCTGCGGTGTTTTAGTGCTGTGTCCTATTGCCTTTGCTTTCCTGGCTGTAGCAGGCGAGTGACAGCTGCATTTAAATGTAAATCAATAGGGCTTTTCTTTAGCTAGTGGCAGCTGGCATATTTTTCTCCTCTAGGCTTTTCAGCATAAAGAAATTGTGGCACTACCTGAGAACTACCTACTGCCTGCAATCTGGCCTGCCAGGAGAAAGAAGACATGCTAAAAAGACACATCCCAGCTAAACCCTCCAGAAAGTCTTGTTTGCCTCCCAGACATGCGACTCCAGTGCAAACTTGGTGCTAAACATGAAGATCTCATTGTTTTATTTTATTTGTGTGCTTTGGCTCCTCTGTAAACTTTAGAAATTGTAATCAAAGGTGTTGCAAAATGTGCTTGCACTTCCCCTCTGCAGCAGCGACTTGCTAGAAGGAACACAACTTCTTGGCGACATGACTTCACTGCTGCGCGGCAGGTGGAGACTTGTGGCCCCATCTCTGTCCCACGGGCTCTGCACGCCTCAGCCTTCAGGCACATGAGTTTTCTGTTCTCATTTGAGAAGTGCAACAGCTGCCACAAGAGCTGTGAAAAGTGGTTTGCATGGAAAGACACTGATAACCCTCTTTTAGGGGGGAATTGCCTAGCCTGCCTTTGTAGGCATCTCTGGAGCTTACTCCTCTGACCATGCTTCTGCATCAGAGGCTGCTTTGGCTGGACTTGCTGACGCCAGGCATGGTTGAACTTGCCTCTCTAGTTTAAAACAAGGGATGACAGGGCAAGGTATAGGAGTCACAGCAAGCTCAAGCAAAAAATATATACACAGGGAAGTGTGAAATCTGTCTTAGTCTGAAAAACACCTCAGAGTAACCCTCATAAACATGCATTATTCCCTCCTTTGCAGTAAACGTTTACTCAGGTGCCACTCTACTGCCACCATTTCACTCCTTCTTAGACAGAATCTTTCTGTCTGTTCTCTTTTCTATACACATGTAGTATATCAGCAGCTCCCAGCCGCAATGCCCTGACGTCAGTGCTGGCTGCTGGGGGCAGGTCTTGGGATGGAGGGAATTGAGCACCACTGACTCAATTAGCCTCCTGTGACTCACGGCTCAAAGAAGTGCCAGGAATTGATGGGCTTGGGAAAAGTACTTACGTTTTTCTCATCAGGAAGGAGCAAATCCCAGGAAGCCCAGCTGAACATAGGAACATCAAAGACTCTAAGAAAGCTGGGCTAGCCAGATCCCAGTTCTGTGGAGACGAGCCTAGCAGGACCCAGTGGAACCAAGAAAACGGCATGATATTTTCAACATCTGCATAACCCTGTAAGACAATAAATTATTCGTCACCTTGTTGCAGAGAGCTGATTTTAAAGCTGAGGTCTGGGAAGTTGCTGGCAAGCTTACAGCTTTCTGGTTTACTTATCTTTTATTTTTCTTAAAGTACGTGGCTGTAAATATTGAGGTAAAGTGTAAAAAAACAAAAGTATGTGGAAAAGATAGGTCTTATTTTAATGCAACTGCTTTGTTTTGCAAATTATAGACAAGGTATTTATTATTTGTCTGTTGTTAATGTAACATTTTGTTGAATCACTACTGGATTATATTATTTCCAGGCTAAGGATATTGTTTTGTTTGCCTGTCAACAAACATATCTCTCACTGTAACAGAAGCTACGGATCTTGTATTCATGCTGCAGAAGACACGATAATGAAGAAGCTGTCAACAGAAACTGTCATTTTTATAGCTACAGCTAGTCTGTCATAATTTAAGTCACCAACTTCTGTAGTTTTCCCCAAAAAGGAAAATCAACTGTCCTAGGCTCGAGAAAGAAAGATTTGCTTCTAGACTTGCATGTGAAAGAAAAGAAAATAAAAGTAAACCTGAAGTATAAAGATGAGCAGCTGAGAACAATAAATACTGATAAGGTATATTATAGAGCCAGAAGTTTTGGTGTGCTGGTAATGACTTTCCTTCTTCCTAGGCATTTTTACTGAAGTCAAGGGCAGGACAGATGATACCAAGTCAGCACAAAAATGTAAGCTTCCAAGTGGTCTACCTCACCCTTTGACTTCGAAACATGCATTACTTGGTTTAGAAGATGACAGCTATACAGAAGTCAAAATCTATGGCTATTTGCATCAGCTAAAAGATTGGTTCACCACCGTTAAACACCATCATAATTTTACTTTCATTACTTCAACTCAAATGATGTATAGATAAATAAAGAACTGTATGAGCGGAATGCTTCGTGTAACCACTCCTCCAAAAAATAATCCCAAAAAGTAGCTATTTCAACAGAAACTCTGTAATTTCAGAGCATTTGTTTTCTCTGTGTATTCTGATAGCTTGTTTTGAAATTATTAAGAGGAAAATCTGAGGTTACCAGTGAAAGAATCTGAGGAAAAAGTTAATATAATGAACTCAACAGCCTGGAAGAGTAAAGGTCTCTTACTGAAATAAAGGACAGAGATTGTGAAGGAAGCACTCAATTTCCTTTTGCTTTGAATTTATTTTTTCAGCTAAGAAGGAGAATATACTCCTCTTTCTATGTTCTCACCAAGATTCAAGACTGTGGAAAGAAGACCTATTAATCTTGAGAGAATTTCTGCCTTCAAATACCTACAGTATGGAATTTCAGAGCATAAAAGCTACTGACCATCACCCAATGGTTGTGTTCAGCTTGATACTGTTCAATAATTCTGATGTTAAATAACACCCAGGATGAGCCAGGCAGATGTTTTCTTCTCATCTTCCCCTCCCCATCAGGCTTAGATCTAGAAACATCCACCCAAATTCTTGCTTTTATAACAGGTTATTACCCCAAAAACACAGGCCTTGTCATGCCTTGCTCATGAATTTTCATTGACACCAGCACAAACATAGGCCAGATATCTGTAAAGTCCAAAGACAGCTTTATAGTCATTTTACAGAACGTAGCAGTACATCTTAGTGCCTGCAGTTATGTTTCTAATCACTGTGAAGATTAGCAGGTTTATGAACGGATAACATGTTGGTCTTGACTTCATTCAGAAGCTAGAATGGACCTTCGCTGTCTCTGTTCTGGTGCTTATGCAGTTTCTATGCGTTGGCTGATATGTTGTATGCTCAGTTGCACGTTCAAATTCAAGTCCTTGGATGATTGCAAATGCAGTGGCCTGTCCTTGACATATTTTGGTACATCAAATGCACCATAAATAAATGATACATGTGCATTTTCATGGATGAAAAACCACTGCAGTAGTAATTGTGCTGAAGGGGGAGAAGAGATCAGCATAGGGTTTTATTGTTGCACTGCATGTGCTGCAGGGGCCTCCATCATCTACCACACCCACACTGCATAGGCTTTGATGGGCTTCAGCAAACAAGCAAGTCATTCTCCATCCAGCAGACATTGGAGTGGACATCTCACGTGAGCCTGGTGCCATGCTCTAACTACTAACACACTAGCAATTAACTCTTTTATTTATTATGTGAAGCAAACAAAAACCAGGAGAGTAAACTGAGAGAGTGGGGCAAGGAGATGTGAGTGGAAGCACATAGTCTTCAAAAGGCTCTTAGATGTTGCTAGATTTATTAACTTATTCCCTAAGTTTTCCTGCCAAAATAATACTTGGCAGAAGAGGATTGTTCTTTAAAAGGTTACCAAATTAGCACAACGTGGCAATATCAGTTTTGAAAAGACTTTTGAAGAGAAGCCCACTACTTTTTCAGTTGTGTTGCCATGGATTTCTTGTTTATTTTCTGCTACCAGCCTGGATTTGATCTGTTTGCTTTGGGTCGTTCAGCTTATGACACAATAATTAATACTGTTTGCTAGCAAAACACATTATCAGGAGGAAGCGTGATCAAAAGGTTGGTACAAAATTAGGAGGCTGGATAATGGCATCTCCTTCCTTGCAGAGACAATAATAAAGCCTGATCACATCACCTCTTTTTACTACTGTTGCCTCATCTGATTTCTCTTCTTAGCTCTCACAGAAGACATCTTGGAGATAGTGAACAATGCCTGCAAAGGGTTCCAACATCAGATGGAGTTTGAGTGTTACTGTTGTCATTTCTCTTTTTGCAACCCCACCAGCATCCTTCCCTCAATTTCAAAGGTGGACAGGAAAGTCACAGCTGAGATGTCTTGCAAAGACAGGAACAAGAGTCCTTAAGTACAAGGAATAATAAACTAAATTATATGACTGCTTGGCTCAGCAGTTGCTAGTTAATTCAAGGCTGTGCAGACTATTTAGCAAATTCAGGTATGGGGGAAATAAATCAAATGGAACAAGATGATTAAAGTTGAAGCAGCTCACCAATCTGGAAGAGAAGAGGAAATAATAAGATATGTGCTGAAGGTATGTGCAACTGAAGATAAAAAGAAATAACAAGAAGGCTCTCTTGATGATCCTTAAGAGATTGTTTTTAAAATTTCCATTGAACAAATTTTAAAAAAACCCCAAGCAACCAAGCAAAACCAAAATGAGAAAACCCATTATAGCCTTTAAAAAAAAAATATGTATATATATATATAAAAAAAACATAGACTTGCTGGAATTCAAGTTAAAGGGTAACAACAGGAGGCTTAAATTCTCTAGAAAGCACTAATTTTTTTCAGTATGATTTAGGAAGGAGAAAATTTCTTTCACAACTGCAACAAAGATTAATTTCCTGGAGGAAGGAGACTTTATAACAAGCAAGGAGAATTAGAGTGACTTCGAGGAAGAGAAATCATGCATTCTGCTTGTGATAACAAAGTCAAGCAGAATACTGAGAAGCAGACAATACTTTTCTTAGGTTTCAAACAGCTTTGGAATGTTATGATGTCTCAGGAGTGATTTTGAAGCAACATATTATTTGCACTATTATTTGATTTTTCAAAGTATTATTGAAATTGCAAATTTTTTTTGTAAGTCATTAGATATGTATATGGAAAAAAAAAGAGTGTGAGAGAGGGAAAGAAAGTATAGATTTCACTTGTGCCAGGTGCTGCCAGCAAAAATACAGGACCCTTTAGATTGCCATTATCCTTGTTCTTCTAATTTCCAAAATCATTTTGATATGGACACGGAATGGTGACTGACAGTGGGACCTCTCCCCACCTCTGACCCTACTCAGTGGTGCTTGTCTTCCTCTTCAGACCTTTGAAATGTCAGCTGTACAGGTCCAGGGGCATGAGTAAAGGACTGATCTCTTTCACCCGTGCCTCCTTGGGCATCTGTTTTCCTCAGCACTTGCAGCCATCCAGGATTACCCATCGATTTTGCAGCAGCAGAGCACAAATTGGTTCTCTCCCCCTTTGCTACAGTGAATATACATGGATGGCATGAGCTAGTTTTATACCCTCTGGGTGTAATGCAAAGAGATATTATTCCTCTTGTAGGTAACATCTGGGGCCATGGTAAAATCTTTTAATTGTCAGAGTCACATGCTGGGAAGGTGATTTGGTTGGTTTCCTCCTACCTCATACAAAGTCACCGCAGCTTTCTCAGAACATCTCTGCCTGCTCTAATCAGGCCATTTTCTCACCTCTTTTCAGAAAGGAGTTGTTTATTTGTGGCACTTAGGTTTTGCAGGGAAACATTACCTCAGTAACAAATGAGTCCAAGAAAAAAAAGCACAAAGAGGTTTTTTTTCCTACTGTCTACTGTAGCAGATAGGCAATTCTAAACTCAGAAGATTTAGCATTTTTCATTGCAACACTGGATTTTGTACAGGAGAGCATCAGACATGAAAATTTGACAAATCAGAGCCTGGTGATAGTAACTTTATGTTATGGATTTCCCTAATGGAAAGCTGTAGCAAAGGGCTTTCCTAACCTGTACATACCTGCATCTGTATGTATCTTTAGATTTGTTTAACCCCGCTTGTGAAGGCTGCCAGCAGGGTGCTGTGTTCTTAGATTGAAGTTAAGGTTGTGGCAACAAATTTGATGTGAAAAGAAGATGTAAATCAGAAACAAACCTGCATGATATTCACCAATACGTGCACCACTCAAGACAAATCTTTAATTTGGAAAGCATTCCTTCTTAAAACTGATGCTTTAGCAGATAGAATCTCAAATATATTACCTGTGCTGTCCAGAATTCAGGTTAAATGATGAGCACTAGAGAATCTTAATTGACAGCCTTCCTGAAAAGGTTCATGTTGTCTGAATTTTGTGACAGTTATTCCAAGTTTCTTCAGTGACCTGAGGCTAGTATGCAAAGAAAGACAACTCATGTAGCCTGAAGTCTGTGTAGCATCGTCTTCAGACAGTATTTCTGCAAACAAAGGGGGTAAAATAAACACACAACTTCCAGGCAATTGAGAGCCCAAAAAAGCTTGCTTGAGGGAAGCACCTTCTGTTGCAGACAAAAGAGTTAATTCAGGGAAGCTATGGAAAGAACTCTTTTCCCCAAAGAAAAGATCTAATGACCCTTATAAAGAGAGCCATATTGTGATGCTGTAACCTGATTAGAGGGAAAGAGGGGTTTTGTGTCTTTTAGTCTTTGCACTAACAGGAAAACAAGGTGTTCTGCAATAAATAAGAAACTTTTTTTAAAGCTTTATGGTCTTCTGTGTTATTTTACAAAATACCGCCTATGTTACCCACCTTAAAAACCCCACAATTGAAGTGAAATGATTCTTCTCTTTTCAAATGACAGCCTGGCTGGAGGAGCAGTTAGAAATAAGAAAGCCAAGAAGCTGCCTCCTTTGAAACAAGCAAATGCTACACTCTTAACTTTAAAGCAATTGCATCATGTTTGGGGCACAAGGAGATGGGACCATATCTTGCAGCAAAGTGAGTGCCTTTGGGTAAAGATGGCCCTTTGCATGGGCACGCAGGGTTGGGAATAACTAAAAAAAAATATGCAACTGAGCAGAATAAAGGAAGAAATAAATGAGGTGAGCTAGGCTTGCCCATCCTGATAAACACAAAAATAATGGCAAGGGACACCCAGGGGATGGGATTTTATATTTACTATATTTTAAGGGAGGTACATGTTCACTCAGAGACTGGTAAACTTGTCCTAAGGCATTTTGAGAAGGTTAGCATGATGAAAATATAACATGTACTTTTATTGAAAGAAAGATCAGATCATTTTTAAAACAGACATCCTCTTACCCAAGAAAGTGACAGCTATAGCAGGGAAACTGTTTCATTTCAGAGTGTCAACCTAGGGAAAAAATTGGATTTTGGCAGAGCAGTTCAAGCAAGTATCTGTGTGATGTGGAATTTTTAACTCACTCCCCTAATGCAGTTCATACCAACCACTTTTAAAGAAAATTAGAGTTGATGGACCATTGTGCTTAGTTCCTATGACTCAATTAGGGTTATACTATGCAAGCTTTTTTACACAACTACAGGTAGTAGTAATGCTGTACCTCGTAGCTGCCTGTTGTTTAAATGAAAGGGGGTGAGATAGAATCATAGAATAGTTAGGGTTAGAAAAGACCCTAAGATCATCCAGTTCCAACCCCCCTGCCATGGGCAGGGACACCTCACACTAAACCATTCCACCAAAGACTTCGTCCAACCTGGCCTTGAACACTGCCAGGGGTGAAACATTCACAACTTCCCTGGGCAACCCATTCCAGTGCCTCAGCACCCTCACAGTAAAGAATTTCTTCCTTATATCCAAT
>JBCJKH010014194.1:0-11721 GCA_039877255.1 Loriculus beryllinus | reverse complement strand
TCACGCTCCTTTGGATGCAGCCCAGGATACGGTTGCTTTCTGGGCTGCGAGCGCACACTGCAGCCGGCTCATGTTCAGTTTCCCATCGAATCTATTAAAGATGTGGTTTGAGTTCATAAAGAGGTGATATGTTTGCCTGAAAGAAAAAACCAAAAAATCTCTATATCCTGTCTTTTCTGTTGCTCTTAGGATGAAAGGGAAAAAGGAAGTCTATAAGGAAATAGCTGAGAAGCTGGGAAAATGCTGGGCTAAGCCTTGGTTTGCAGGGACTTGCATGGCAGCAGCTTGTTTCCTTGTTTCTTCCAATGCAAGCATTTGAGAGCCACCTTTGGGCTGAGTAAGTGGCTTGTTCATCACAAAGCCCCTTTTCTGGTAAAATATTTTCTCTCTAGCAAAAAAGTAGTCATTCAGAGAAGCTTGCCTGGTGGGGAAGTGAATATCTGTCTATTGCTATCACAGTATGTGTCTGTCCGTATGTGCAGAGATGGATAAATAAATTTTTTAACACCTAGACATCAAAGCTGGTGATCCAGCTACTTCTAGCTGGTGAGAGGGGAGTGAAAAGAATAATATTTGGAAGAGGGATAGGTTTTGTTGTCTGTTGAATTCTTAAATGGGTGTAATACTTACATGATGCTGAAGGTGAGAAAAGGGTTTCACTGGAAGGAGATATCTCTTATGAATATTTGTCTGTAATCAACCTGCCTAATAGACCGACTTCCTCTGTTTTTAGAGAACAGTCTGAAAAGCTGAATTTAGTGTGCTCTTTTCCCATGAGAATCAAAGAGCACTGAAAGAACCCTCCCCTGGAATTCAACAAGATGAGTGGTCTGGATCAACAGGGGATCAAGAGACTGTCTGCAATGCACCTTCTGAAAGTGACAACTGCTTCACGTTTTCTAGGGTAGCATCAGTAAGGCATGGTATATCAGGCCCCAAAGAGTTATAAATCACCACTAATAAACTTCGGGTCTAATAGGGCTAAACCAGAGAGCTAGTTTAAGGCATTTTCTTTGCTTTGCTGTCATTGATACCACTGAGGTGTAGACATATGCTAAGCCCCTAGGTACGATTATAAATGCAAATATTAAAGTAATACTTGCACTGAATAAGATTTGCTAAATATCCAGACATGCTCATAGAGATGATTAAAGAAAAAAAGGAAGCCCTCACGCTTGTGTCATCATTCAGTCTTTCCAAAGCGTATTAAGGTGGAGATAGCAAGCAGTTGGGAAATTTGTGGTGGTATCAGAAGGGAATAGCTTGAACAAAACAAGGGCATTCAACAGCACTTCTAGTAAAGCAGGTGTTGATTGGTTTGTGAGTGTTTTCCACAGATAATGAACTGAGAAATTTTGACACAAAATCAATTACAAAAAATAGGACTGTACTCCAACGGCTAATTACTACCCATGTAAGCTGACTAATGGAAAAGCCTCCCAGTTTCACTATTAGTAAGCTGCTTCCAAAAGACTGAATTAAGATGCCAATCTGGAGAATGAAACACATACAAATATCTCCACATTTTAAGAAGCCCTCTCAGCACCCAGGTTTAGCTGGGTGATTTCTCTCTGATGCCTAATCTGCCCACACATCCCCACATTTACAAGCAGCTCATTAATCAAATCTCTCACTTTTTTTCCTTCTCATTTGATATCACAGCAGGGCATTTCTCTCAGCAAAATAATCTGAGTAAACAAGGATATATCCAGGGCAGGAAATCTCTGCCCTTGGAACAAGCTCCTGGCAAGCATGTGAGATGAAAAGCAAACCCAAAAGGGAGAGCTGGGAGTGGATGATCATGATTCCTCCTCCTCATGTCAAAGTGCCCTCACTTGGGAACAGGGAGGGAGTTACAAAATGCTCATTAAAAGCCCCACACATATTTATTCCAGAGCTAAGGTAAAGAGCCATTACCTTCCTGGGGCACTTCATTAGGGGTATGAATGTAAAACTAGTAAAGCAATTACTCACAAGGAAAGATAATGTTTGACATTTTAGGCTCTGAATCTCTTCTCAGAAGTCAAAGGGATAAGATGACCAGCTGCCCTTGCTGTTGTGTTAACTGAAGATATGATCCCTGAGAATATTATAGACATATGAACTACAGCAAAAAGCACAAATAGCTGCAGATTACTCCTTTGCTCTGTTTCTTAGGCTTGCCAGACATGGACACCTAACATACATCGGGCACAATGAGACTGAGGAGAAAGGATGAAGCACAAGACCTAAACCCACCCATATTAATGCCACGTTCTCCAAGAAGTAAAAATCCATCCCCAGCTAGTTCATTGAAGGTCATTGCCACATCCTTAATAGGCAGAAACTTCCCACTGGTGGGTGGATTCAGTACCTCTGGAAACTGTCAGAAGACAGTTGGCAAGAAAGGCAGCTCCTGTCAGGTATCTCTGACATGCTGCAGCAGCAGCAATCCTAATCTAACTTTCATGACTACATTTTGGATTAAGTTGTGAGAAAAAGCCACTGTCCTGCTGTTCAGGCAATGCAGGCATTATTACTGGCCCTTAAAGCTTCACAAATGGACATTGCAGTTCTTCTTGATTGCAGAAAACAACAATTTTCCCTCCAGTTTTGGGATTCCCTGTGTCTGCTGTAGCTTTTAGACTAAGGGATATTTTTGCTCTGAGCAGTATTAACTGCTTTAAATCCTACTTTTGCTCTGCCTTGCAAAAACCTTGGTCTTGTTTCATAGACAGGAAATGCTGGGGGAAGGAGGAAAAGAAGAAGACCACGCTAATAATTTCTGGGTAATTACACTGGCATGGTTGAGAGCTGGAAAAGGACGATGAGGGCTAATTCTAACTCTAAACCATCACCAAAGCCTATTTTCCACAGTGGCAGGAAGTCAATGATGTAAGTGGAATTTCCTACAGCCTAAAAAACAGGATAATGGAGCTTGACGTGTGAATATCTGGAATTGCCTTAACAGCAATCAAGAATTTTCTTGGGTTTAGCCATAGTTTATAAGTAAGATTATACTTTTTGATTTTTGATTTTTTTGCCCCAATAGTATAAATATAACAATTATGTTATCCTAGAGGCATTAAAAACTTTAATATGACATTTTTGTCTATATGAACTGTTAATGTTGCTATTTGATCTGATTGGAACTCAAAGTAATGTGTTCATTGTGTAAAGCCTTTTTTTGTGAACTAAAAGATTGAAATGGCAAGGCAAAAAGGTGTCATAACATTTTTAGTTATTAAGCATAACACATTCTATGTCTATTTTAGAGTCCAACAGCTGCCTATCTGCTATCATAGTCCGACAGACCGATTTCTTTTATCCTATATTTCCCTCTTGCATTGTAAGAGAAATAAGGACAGGAACAAGATGGGTGAGTACACAGGGTGAAGGTACAACTTTTGCTCCCCTCCAGAAAGGGCACTAGAAAGCGGACCTGTGTGAGCATACCACAATACATCCTAGATGCAGGTTCTAAGGAAATCAGGTGAGAATGTGGCCTCTGCTCCTGGGGCAGTGTACTAAAATAGTATTTGCACCTTAGATTTCTGGCAAATGTGGCTGATGCCACATACACATCTGAAAATACCCTCACAGTTTTGCATGGTGACTGAGGGCATTAAATCCTATGATATTTAAATGTGTATCACAGCCGAGATGTTTCATGTACATGTCTTAATACAATCAGGCATCCTTACCTGGAAATGGCTATGACATGTGGAGGCAACTTCATTTTTGGAAGAAGAAGCAAAAGTTTCAGAACAGAAACAAGTTAAAACCAGGAGGAGGGTGGGCTTTTTTGGAATACCATGATTTAAAACTCTTCTTCAGCCACTTTAAATAAAAAAAATAAGTTGCAAACTTAATTGCCATGGCTCCATTTTACAATATAAATACATTTATATTTAACAGTTTTGATTGCTGCCTGCTGACTGATTAATTTTTCTCAAGCACAGCATTAGTTTTTCTTCTTTTACCATTTTTTTAAGCCTTGCAGCTTCCTCTGCACCTACTCTTCATTCTGACCTGCCCTTGTCTCTGCTTGTAGCCCATAACCCAGTGAAACCCTGATGCTGAGTGAACTCTGCAATGCAAGGCAAAAATTTCCCTCATTCCACAATGGTTTTACACCTTAAGGTTCTCTTCACTAGAGTTTTATGGACTTGTAGCCCAGAGGAACTGATGATTTCCAAAGGCTGGAGGAGAATTGGCCTTTTGTGATTGGAGGGAGAGAAAGCAATTTAAAAAACATCCCCTGACCTTCAAGCGCCAAGAAGAAAGATGAGCTTTGAGCTAGATGCTTGCTAACATCTGGGATATGGTACAGCTGATCTTCATCACAGAGAGGTGCTGATGTAGAAGAGGGAATATACCGGACAACATGTAGTCCAACAGGAGATACTCTATCAAAATCAGCTTGCATCTGGGGGTGGGGAGAGAATACTGAAAACGACCCTGTTAGATTTTATGTAACAGCAAACAAATGTGAAGTCAGTGTTAACCTCACTTGGTTATTTAGTGTTTTCCAGTAGTACAGCCCTTCTTTCAGATGGGGAAAAAAATATAGGCTTGTAACTACCTTTATTTCTCTCACTGTCAATATCCCTCTACCACAGCCAATTCTTGCTGTTTCCCACATCTGTATCATATAGAAACCACCAACAGCGTGAAGTTATTAGGCTCCTTATGCAAGTGACTGTGTTTTTCCCAACTATTTATTATCTGTCTCTTGATGCACACAATGTGCTAGGATGTGTTCCCAGACAGAGCCATCAGATGCATCTTGAAACAGTTGAGCAAAAAGACTATTTAAATTTATCAAGTCAAAATAGCTACTTGCAGAAGGAAGTACCAAGCTGCATTCAGGAGCATAGTTTGTGGGTATGAATAACTTGAGAAAATGACTCAAGAATTCAGGTTTGGAATTTCAGCTTGCCATATAAAAAGTAGAGTTAGAAAAAGCACTTGCTTACATACTACTTGCATTCTGCAAATTAGTCTTATGGACATTCCTCCCTGTTTCATTAAAGGTCACCAAAAAGTAGTGGCCATAGCCCACATTTAGTATGTACGACATATCATAAGAAGATATCAGTGCAGTAACACACTTCAAAGACCTAATGGAACTGTGAAATAAATTATTGCAGAAATACAATTGTCTCCAAGCTGCCTTTTAAGGAACAAAAAACTTCCACGTAGGGTATCACAGCATTACAGAAAATAAAGACATGAGCAATGGATCACCATTTTGCATCTCCTCCTAAGCATAACACCTCTAAAAATGTAATTCTCTTTAACATCATGCTGGAGCATTGGCTTAAGATTAATACAGAAATGGAAGTGCTACCTCTTAAATCACCAATGTCACCTATTATAACACTTAGGTTTGCTTTGGAAGTTCTCCAAAGGCAGACCAGCTCTGAAAGCTGCATTACTTTAAGCTGTGGTGAGATCACAGCCTGAGACACAATGCCTGCAACACACATTACCATCTGCAGGCATAACCACTTATTCAGTTACATACACTGTGTAGCATGTGAGGGTGTAGGGGACCATTTTCTATATGTCTTTCCTGTTAGCTTAGTCAGATTTAAAAGAAAAGCTAATCTTCAACCACAGACTCCTTTCACAATTTGAATACCATGAGGTAACTTTCGACAGTAACTTGTTTCCTATGATGGTTTTTTCATATAGCTAATGTAGGAAATTGCACTAAGTAATTTTAAAGCAAGGAAGGCTGTGAGAAATTAAACTTTGCAAGTGCTGGTCAAACCTAGATCTTAACAAGGTTAGTACTCAGAGCTTAACCAGCCTTTAGGGGACTTTTAAATTAAAGTAAGTAAAGAAACTAAAGCTGCAAGTGCAAGAGAGAAAACAGAAAAGGGAAGCGTAAATGGAGAAGTTTTTGCTCAGAACAAAACAGAACAGGCTGGGATAATTTTTTTCAATGGGATAAAGTACAGATGTGCAAGCAATGTCATCATAAATTAAAACAAAGCTCTGGAAGTTTGTTGCACTAAAAACAAACAAACCAGCAAACCCAGTTTCATAATCTCCAGTACCTTCCCTCTCCAGAGAACAAACCCTCATCTGGCATAAAAAATACAACTTTGTTATCGCAACTGAGCTACACAGATCTACTGAAATTTTGTATCTGTCTTTTTGTCCTAAGAAATGTTTTGGGGATGCATGCTACTCAGTATCTGATATGGTCTTCACTGGCACCCATACTTGGATCACGAGGGTCTGTATAAGTGCAGAGCAACACAGCATACAACACAACCGTTTTCTGCATCTTCCAGTGTCTGGCCTTTTCAAGGGACTTTCACAGCACAATTTTGGGTTTGGCAGGAAAATAGCTCTGGGCAGGTGTAAAGGAAGTTTGGACTGGGTCAGGAGAAATATGGCCAAGAAAGGAAATGAGTTCAGTCTGGAAAAGAAATTAGGACAAGGACGTAGGGATCAGTAGGCTCAGAAGTGGGGCTGAAGCAGAAAACAAATGGAAGAGGAAACCCAGAAAGGATGCAGCAGAGAGCTGGGGGTGTGGGGGAGAGATAGGAGGGAGAGGGTAGCAAAGAGGAAACACACATGTACAGGGAATAATTAGGTGACTGTGGTAATGAAAAGGAAGTAGAAAACCCAAAACAACATGGGAAATATGAAAACTTCTTTTTTTCCACTCAGCCACCAGCTGAAAGCTCTTCTCACAAAGAAAGAGAATAAACTGCATCTAAGCCGGGCTATCTGAAACTTCCAGTGCACATAAAAGAGTCTTCGTTTGCTGCCTCTGGTCTGAGACATTTCATCTTTAATAACACAGATGTGAGAATCTTATGGGATTTAGGCTTATAATATATTGTTAATAAGCACCTCTAAACCACTACATAGATGCAATCTCCTGCGTGAAGAGCTGAACCATTACTCCCTAAGCACCTCAGCAAAGGGTTGTTTTTAATACAAGAATGAACTCCTTTACTGAAGCATGCTGTTTGCTTCCAAGTAGTACATTTCACACTTGAATATATTCCTTCCAGAATCATTACAGCATACTAGAACTGATCACCTTACAAACTTTTGTTCCTAAAAAGAGAGGAGGTGGTTGAGAAAAACATCAATTTAAAAGAGACCAGAATTTAAATTCAATTCAGAGTTTTATAAAGCCACTCTCTCTAGTTTCTCAACAACGTGAAGATTGTTTCTAGTTTCCACTTTCAGCTCAAAATGAAGTTCAAAATAAAGTTAATACAATCATTCTGCTGATTCTGATCAATCATATGTCTCTGATGAGAGATGTAGATGCAGGAAAACCTACAACAGACAATTACAAAACACCTGCAAGGCAGTCTCTAGTTTAGAGGAAGCTCATGAAGAAAAAGACTCATGTCTTTTTGAAATTTTTTATAATCCTTTCTATTGTTGCACTGTTAACTTGCATAGGGAAGAAGTGGGATGAAAACTTAGACTGATATTGAAATGGAGAAAGTCTTGTTTGAAGCTGTGCCTTCCAGCAAGGACTCATTTACAATTCTTACATGCCCTGTTGCCTTGTATCTCTTTGTCCATAA
This sequence comes from Loriculus beryllinus, assembly GCA_039877255.1. Lineage (NCBI taxonomy): Eukaryota > Metazoa > Chordata > Aves > Psittaciformes > Psittacidae > Loriculus > Loriculus beryllinus. Next base: position 4,171 of record JBCJKH010014194.1, on the reverse strand, counting down.
GAGGCTGAAATAAGAGAAGAGAAAGAGTCTGAATGGAAATGGAGCAATACTATTTATTGCACTGTTAGAACACTGTATGAAAAATGATAGTATAATACCATTGATGCTGTCATGTCACAAAAAATTTACTCTGTCAGAAAGCTTGTGATGCAGAGATCATTCCTTCCTTACATATAAATGTTCTGCCTCAAAATAGGAAGTTAGTATTTTCTTTTTTTTCTTTTTTAGAAAATTGACAGATTTATGTAATAAGATGAAAATTCCACTTCTCAGAACTACGACACTGTTTCTACTTGAGTAAATAATAAATAAAACTACCAGAAAGCTGACCAACAACAGGGAAAACTTCAGCTCAGCATTTAGGTCTGATATTCTTAAAAGAAAGGAAAACCATAAGCATAGAGGCACCTGGCAGATGTAAGAAGGGGCAGTACAGCCATCCATCATCTTTTGTTGCTCACCTTAAACTGCCTTTAAAGGCACAGTTTCCAATTACACCAGTTCATAGCCTCATCTGGTGAAAGGATTCATAGTAGCACTTCAGGCTGGTGATCTACATCAGGTTTTACACACAACAGGTGAATGTTCATTTAATGTTGGTGGTATTGGTATAAAAGTATTTGGGGGGTGTTCTACAGCAAGAGCTACAGCTGATTTCTAATACAGGTTGTTTTATTATGATTAGTGCTTCAAAAGTGCTGCTTCATCCAGATATTTTCTCTGAACAAGGTTGTCATTCTTCCCAGAGAGCGCTCACAGGAAGCCTGCAGATTATTGTCTTGTACACAGGTATTTTGGCATTTTATCAGATTAACTGGATATGTCTACTTGAGCTTTTTTAAGATTACAGCTTTAAAATATGCTGAGACATAAGCCAGTAGGGGAACTTGAGAAGCTGGTAGCTCATCCCAGAGTGAAGGGGCTGCCCCTGGAGCCAGGACTTGGAGCCAGGACCTAATTGCTTGAGAAGGGCAAGGAGTACCAGTGGTTCCCTTTGACCAGAGCTCTTAGGTACAAACTCTGGGTACGGCCACAGCAGCCATCAGTGCAGCTGGCATTGTTGCTGCCTCCCCTGTACTTCCCAGCCTTAGGGCCAAAGCATCACTGGCATCTCAGGGATATGTAAGCTCTCACGGTCTGGTCTTCAGCATTTCCACGCTCATTGGCTTTGTCATTGGCTTCTTGGGTAAATCTATGCCACTCCCTTTCCCAAATTTCCTTTCAAGTCTGATAAAAGCTGCAACTTTAAAACAAGCTCCATCTACTGGGCCCGGCGATGAGCTGTGATAACTAAACCCATTCCATGTACATGTAAATATTAATTCTGTAGTTATCCAGCACTGTCCTCCCTGAAGTGAGTAACAGTACCAGCTGCAGAGTACCTGAGTACCAGTGATGGTCCTCTGTCTTGACAAGACAACCAACCTGAGCCAGGAGCATTGCACAGCACCTTTAGGAACAGCAGAAGCATAGAATCATAGAGTCATAGAATCATAGAGTCATAGACTCATAGAACAGATAGGGTTGGAAAGGACCTTAGGATGATCTAGTTCCAACCCCCCTTCCATGGGCAGGAACACCAAACATACACTTCGGCATTTCCAGGGATGGAGGCAGTTTTAGATATATGTAGGCAGATGTGATTTCTCAAGCTAGCGTATATTTGGCACATTTTCACTAAGCACCTCCTGGTCCTAAGAGAAATACCACAAACTCCTTTATTGCATGATTCAAATGACAGTCCAGGTTTTGGCTTGTGAGGCAAAACTAAATGACTTGCCAAATAGGCTGAGAAGACAAGGAACCCACAGGAGCAGTGAAATTACTGGAGATCAGTTATAACCTGTATATGGCAAAGTTTGAAGAAACTGCAGCACCCCTCAACCACAAACAATCTTGTTCAAGGGCAGATCTGGAATCCACCAGTGAGATGGAAAATCCGTGCTTCCATCCTGCTGATCTGCATGCCTGTTGTACACACAGACCACCACCACCAAAACAGGACACAGCCTCTAGCCCACCTATTCTAGCCTTCCCCTTCTTGCCCCCTTTATCTGCTGAACAGCTCTGCATGTGGCTAACAGATCTGGCTACCTTGCCTGTTCAGGAACCACAGGGAAGGAAATCCATGAAGCCTGGAGTGATATGGGGATCTGATCAAAGAAACACAAAGTTTAGAGTTCAGTGTATTGATTACAAAGGGATGGCAATACAGTCAGTGTGTACAGCTGGTGGAAAAATCAGAACTCTGTTGAAAGCATCAGTATTTCAGCATTTGCTTTAATGGGGATAAGGTGCTTGAACGCTGCTTTCTGTCTGGTTGAGTTTTTTAGGGTGGACAGCTCAAACAAAAACCAGAGTGGCTATATTCCATTTTTGCATTTGCAGCCCTGATCGGATAGTCTGCAGGAGATCATCACAAATTTCCTCCAGGGAGCCCTAGCAAAGTCAGGGGGAAGCAGCAAGCTAGGAAAAGAGGTGCAAGCAAATTGCATCGGTTGGCAAGAGCGCCTGGTTAACCTGATGGAACTGATGTTAGAGCCAGCAGCACAGACCACAGTGTAACCCACAAGGTGCCTCACCCGAGCCAAAGGCCTCTCCAGTGGAAAACTGCAGGTTCATGAGAACATTACAGTTGCTTAAAAATGACTTGATGCCCAGTATCTCAGAAACTAGGCAGATTAAATCCTAATTAAGTTTTGTTATATGTGCATAAGAAAGGAATTTCATATAGCTCCATAGTATATAAATATATGCAAGGCAAAAATAAAAGGCTTGGTTTGTGACACTGTGATTTTAAACAGCCTTTGGAAAACAGCTTTTTGGACACAAATGTACCCACAGATATTCCTGAATCTGTGCAGGTTTGCTGCAGCAGAGCAAACTGCAGGGCTTCACCCAAAGCTCACATACAGACCTCCCTATGACCAAGCCATTTTGCTGAAGCTGGCAGAGTTACACACACACACATACGCACACGCTAAAAGGTGTCACAGTCGAAATACCTGAATTTACCTCGCACAGAGAACCGACACAAGGCGGGGGGGCTATAAAGGCAAAGCTGCAGTAGAGCAGAAAGGGGTCGCACAAAAAGCCCTGTTCAGCGCAGGCTTCTTGGCAGCTTTTAAAAGGCTGCCTTTGGGGAGCCACGTGAGGGAAAAGACCCTTTGTGTTTATGCAATTAGTCGGGAAAAGCTTCCTCTTCAGAGATGCAAAAAGTAACAGCTGCTGTGCCAGCCCAGGGGCTGAGGGAGGACACAAAGTGGCTAGGCTGTGCCCCTGCAGCGTGCCTCAGGGCTTCCAAGAAGGACTTTGTCTCTTCAGTGCTACATACAGAACACTGATAAAAAGCCAATTATTACTTGGGTTCTTCTCTCAATTTTCCCTTATGCTTTCAGGGAAAGATGGAAAAGAAGAAAAGACAACGATCCAATTATTAAAACTGGATCATTTTCTCCAGCTGAAGAGCTCTACCTAGCACAAAACGGCTTTGTTTTCATTTCGCTTTTGTGGGTTTCCTTGTTAGAGAAGCCAATTGTAAATCATTAGTGGAAATATTAGTAGGGAAAGCTAATGCTTTCAGTCATTCGTATGCATCAGTCACCAGATACTTCAAAAGGCGCTACCTGCAGTACTGTTAAGGTAATTTTCAATACTTTATTTGATGTTGTCAGCCCCCTCAGAGTTGGGCAATATGGTGAGCAGCATCAGCTCCAACCCCATCAGCTCACGAGGGCTGTGTTCAGCTTCCCCCTCCTGTCCCTCTGCACGAGCCACCTTTTTCCTCTCTGACAAAACAGTCAAAAGAAGGAAGAGGATAATCACGTCCATAAGGGAATGAAAGACTCACTTCGAGCACACTGATGTCTAATACTGTTTCCAAAGCAGTTCATCCATCAAAGGTAATCAGCGTAAACAGTGTGCGGTAGAACACCACCGCACTAGCCATTTCAAAGGACAGCACTTTCTCCAACGGAGCTTGGAGACCCATCCGCAGGAGCTGCATCCCCCTCCAAAGTTTGGAGACCCTGTCACAATTAGCAACAAAGATACAAAGAATCACTGTGTGGAAATGCAAAGCCTACGCCAGAATAAATGCCGTAGCTGTCGTCTCAGAAGGGTTAGCTCCCCTTTCCTTCTGCATAACTGCTGCTGAGAAATGACACTCTCA
>JBCJKH010014193.1:0-11277 GCA_039877255.1 Loriculus beryllinus | reverse complement strand
TGCACTTTATGTATTTCAAAAACTGAAAAAAACCCTTTTTTTATATAATTAAAAATGTAAATTCAAGATTTTTTGTATGTATGGAATACTTGAAATTTTTTATCATTACTGTTCATATATATGTTACAGATACACAGCTGTATAAAGACTACATATATAAACTTACAATATAATAGACATAAAATTTGTATAGTTTTTTAAATATAAACCTAGCACATATTTTAATATAAAATGCAGTCTTCTACATAAATAATATGCATGTTTCTGTATATGTCACTATAATAAAAGTATGAATTTCTATGAATGTTTAGAAAAATAATTTAAAAAAATGTAAAGGTTCAGCTGAAAATATCTCAGCTAAAAATTGTTGATGAAACTAGGCTAAAAATCTCGGGAAATTTCCCAGATCTTACCACTGATGACATAAATGGCCATTCAAACTGAAATGGATTTTCCTGTATCACTTTAAATAATTCTCAGACTCAAGGGCTCTCATTTTCTGAAAGACTAGTGCAAGCACTGGAGTCACACTGTTTTTTTCTCAGTGAGCTTCACAATCTTCAGTTGTTCTATGCAGGACAGAGAAACAACAAAAAATAAATAAATTAATTAATAACTTCTTTTATTCACTTTTTCATTTTTTATTTTTTATTTTTTTTTTGTAAATACGTTGTAGTCATGACCCTGGCATTTTCTTTGAAATTATTATTGTTACAGATTGAGACTCCTTTAAGTGGAATGTGGTCTGGCATACCCTATGTGAATCCCATCTTTACTGATCCATGTCTCAAGAAGCGGGTAAATATCCTAAATCAGCTTTGATTTAAATGAAAGAGTTGATCATGCTCCTTTTGTAGCTCTTCATTTAATTCCTATCTTCAGGAAAAGCATTTATCTGTGAATCCTACATGGGCCACAGTTACCTATGTAACACAGGTGGTAAAGAAGCAGAAGAAAAGGGAATATGACACTTACATACGTGTTGTTTTAACATTAACCAGCTCCCTGTTGATCATAGAGGCTATTGTAGATCATAATATAACTAACTTTCTTTTTGCATTGTAAATTAGGCAATCCAGCAGCAGACATTCTGAAATCTGATGCTTCTGTCAAAAATAAACCCAAAATAAACCCAAAAATAAGCCAAACACTTGTTCATTGCTTATAGTTCATTTTCTCCCTAAAGACTAAGTGTCAACTTATTTTCATGTAGTTACTGTAGATCGGTTACTATATACACATTCAAAAGAATTTTATTAATTTATTCTTTCAGTCTTTCTTTTGCAAACCAATATGTCCACCACATATTGTGATTCAAATATTCTTCTGTTCTTCAGTTGTTGCAATGTTTGGAGCAGTTCCAGAGAATTTTGCTTGATGTAATTCTAAATTCTTCATGCTAAGAAACATAAAATCTTTAGAATATATCAGCCAAGAGATTATATGCATTCTAGTAGCAGTCTAGGGCAATACTTTCTAAACATTTAAATTACTTCAAAGAGAAGTTGGAATAATTTTGGAGTTCCTTAATGCTAAGAAAAGAAGCAGTCATCTTTGAAAATTCATCTTAGGTTCCCATTGTTAAGTAGAAAATCAAAAAGTAGTCTGAGTCAAAATATTAAGACTTCATACTTAGTTTTTATACATTTGCAATGGAAGGAAGCAGCATAAATTAAATATCAAAAAAAAATCTATCATTTGGGTTATGGGATGGTGCCTTTGGACATGTTAGTTCCCAGACCTTAGTTTTGAGCACCGTCAAAAAAAAATCCCAAACATATCTTCTCAAAGACGGAGTGCAAAGAGGGCTGCGGGGGAGGGTGAGGTGTGGGAACGGTGGGGAAGGAGAAGGTATAATAAACTACAAATTATTAGACAAGAGAGATAATGAAAAAACATCTAACAAAATATTAATTAAAGAACTCATCAACAAAAGGAGGAGAACCGTATGTTATTTCTTCCTCTATCAGTATTCATATCTGGATTCCAATACTGCTCCAAGGGGAACATCTTAAATACCATTGTGCAAGATATTCCAGATGAAAATATCAGACATACTTCTTTGTGGTGTGTGACTATGCAGAAACCAATTCAGGAAACTGTGAGCTGAGGTGTCTGTTCATTATTACCTTACTCTCTTTACTCCATTTGCTGCTTCATCTCTGTGGTGCATTTTTACTGGTACCTAGATTGAGAACTATTTAGAGCATGAGCTTTCTTTTTGAATACTTGTCTTTACAGTGCCCAGCACAATAGAAATCTGATCTTCGATTGAGATACACATAAAAGAAAAATCAGAACTAGATAATGAGTCGGTAAAATAAGCCTTCTGGAATGACATTCCCTAAAATTACCCAGCTTCACTAAAATCAGTGGGAGTAGTCATAGTTAATGTCCTAAGCATAAGTAGGGGTGTCAGGATCTTTCTTTAAATTAGGAGGAGGGGGATAATTATCAGAAAACTGTAATTATCTCTTAGCCTGACGACATCTGTAGGTCAAGAATTTATAACCGATTTTCCTGTCAAGCACCAGAATTAGAATCTTGTAGTATTTTCTTTCATATTATTAATGGAATAATTAAACGGACAATATGCTTTTTGGCATATAATCTTTGTTCAGCATTCTGTCATGAGTAACTGCTTATCAGTTTATCAACTTTAACTGTAACGTTTTGTAACAACTACGCTGGAAACAAATTTGGAGAAAACAGTATGGTTTTTTTTTCTTTTCTTTCTAGTAGCTAGCCCTGAAATTACTTTATGTGATTTCTTTCAGTAAAACAATTTAATACAAATATTGTTACTCTGATATGCTCTGAAAAGGCAATGTAAACATTTATTCAATAATTCTCAGAACACCTCCCTGGAGCACTGAAGTGTTAAGATAACCAATTTAGAGATGAATAAACTGAACACAAGTGAAATGACTGATCTAAATTCATGTATTGAGGGACAAAGCTAAGAATAAAGCAATGGCTCTCTGAAAATAAACTGGACTCATTGCCATGGAACAGTCCTTGTTCTATGCAGCTCATGTTGGAACACTAACAGTTGAGATGTTCGGGATTTTCTTCATATAACACTGCTGTGGTCAAAAAAACGATGATGTCAGTAAGACTTGATATTATCATGTCAAAACAAATTGAAATTATATATAAGTTACTTCTCCACTAATAAACAAGAACTTTTAAGATATTGACAGTTATGCTATGCTTTGGTGGAGGTTTATTTCTAAAATGAGATGTTAAAAAATATACCAGTAGTCTAGCCAGAAAACCCCAAGGACATAAATTTTTGAAGTTTGGAATATGCTAAGTCAAAAAAAGCAATGCTATTTAAAATTTGCATCCCATGAAAAGGGATAAATCATCTTTTAGAAAATTGTTCCAGATGCAAGCAGATGAGAACTATTTTTAAAAGGTATCAAGAGTAAGAAATAGCACTACCAAGAATGGAAAGAGTACTGATTAGGTAAAACAGCTGTGACCAGTTAGGGATAAAGGAAGAATTAGAAAAAAACTACAATGGATTGGATTTCTGAGGAAGTTAATAACAATAATCAGAGTTCTTCAGTCATGTAAGCTCATTAAAAAAAAAAAAAAATAGTGAGGATGCTATGGAGGTATTTAGATTAAAGGTTATCACAGTGTAGAGCAGAATTAATCAAATACATGTCTTTCGCTTTCAAAATGATGATGTTGCTAAGCACAGGGTGAGGGACAGAAGAGAAAAGAAAATGTAGGTATGCAAATATGACTCACTGGAACTGACACAGAAGAGCTCCTTGTGTTCCGATTCTGGGACCACAATCTTGACTCCCTAGCACATGCATTTGCAAATATAGCAAGGATTTTTTTATGTATCTTTTAAAATCTGTGGTGATTAGATAATAACAAAGAGTGTCCACTATTTGTAATTTTGTGTCATCAAATCTTTTATATGAGGACAATCCTACTTTTTGACAAGGTCATTTAGTCCAAATTCTACTGAAAACAGTGATAAATTTACACTGCTTAGGGCATTTTAGTCAGTTATGCCTTGAATATCTTAAGAGAAATTCCACTGTCCCCCTTTATTGAATTTTAATTTTCCTTTGTGCAATTTGTGATACCTGCTTCTTGTCCCATTGTTGTGCTCATCTGAAAAAAATCCAACTTCATCTTCTCAATAATCTGAAGACTGAAATTAGATTTGCTCTCTTAGCTTTTCTCCCACTTAGCTAAGGTAAAAAATATCCAATCTCCCTAACCTCATCTTAAGTGCCAAGGGCTGTAGGCCATTGGCATTTAGTAGCATTCCATTGCTGTTATTGCAATTCATCAGAATCTCTGTTGTAATGAGAGAGAGAGAAAGATCCTAACCAGTCACATTATTCTCAATGCAGTTTCACGGATGCCTAGTAGAAGGGAAGAATAATTTCCCTTGCCCTGATTAGGTTTGTAATGTATCCAATATGTGATTAGTTCTCATGGCTGCAAGGATGTACTGATGACTTATGTTCAGATGGGTGTCCACCAGACTCCTGTATCTGTTTTTGCAAAGCTGGCCCTTAACTAGTTAGTCTCCAGCTGGTCCTATTGCATGGAGTTTTGGGGGATTACATAGGGGTCTTTGCATTTATACTTGCTGAGTTTTGTAAGATTCCTGTCAACCAATTCCTCTAGCATATTAAGATACTTCTAAACTATAGTCCTGGCCTTCAGCATATTAACTGTTGCCCCCCTAAGTCTGAAAATCATTAATAAATTTGATTAAAATGAATTCTATTGTGTTGCATATATTACTAAATATATTGATATCAGCATTAAGCCCAAGAAGGATGCCCTCCTCCTAGACCTCAAAATGTTGAATACTAACTTATAAGTCTGACGGAGCAGCCAGCTCTTTCTCCTGTTTTAGTGAATCCACTCAGTGCCTTTCTCTCCAGTTTGCCTAAAAGGCTGATGAAGGAAACAAAGCCAAAAACCTTCCTATAATTTAGGTGAACAACATCCATTGTTAGCATCTTTTTACAACCAGTCATTTAATCTTGAATAAGTATCAGGGTAGTCAGGCATGATTTGGCTTAGTAAATATACATACTGGCTGTTCCAAATCACTTTCTTTTCCATAAGATGTGTAAAAATGGCTTCCATCTTCCTTCACAATCTTCCAAAGGACTGAGGCCGGGCTGACTGCATATTAGTTCCCTTGCACTCCTTCTTCTTTTTTGAAGATGGGTATAAACATCTGTCTTTCCCAATCAGTGGAACTTGAAGTCAATGATTTTCCTCAATTTCCATGACTTTTCAAAGATTGTACAAAATATTTTAATGATGACACCAAACAGCACCTTTAGGTACACTGTGCCCAGTTTCATGGGCATTTTCATTTGTAGTTCGTTAGGTAGTCCATAACTCCACTCCATAACTTTCCCACTACTGAGTACTTTTCTCTCTAACAAGGCATAAACATGCGGGAACTCTAGGGACAAAGTTTGTCAGCAAAGATTGGGGAAAAGGGTGCATTTAGCTCCACAGACTTTTCTATGTCCCTTGTCGCTTACCCTCTCAGTTCAGCAAAGGGCTCACATTTCTTGGTCTTTCTTTTGCTGCTGTAGTATCTGTAGAAGCTGGTTTTGTTTTTATTCATATTTCTCACTAGTTTAAACTTCAGTCAGACTCTGGACTTTCCAATTCCGTTGTTGCATGCCTGGGAAATGCCTCTATATTCCTTTCAGATGGCCTGTCTGTGCTACCACCTTCCTGACACTTGTGCCTTTGATCTTCCTCAAGTTACTCAGCCAACTCTACCATCTGTTTCATTTCTTGCACATCAGTGTGTGCCATTCTTGTATTTTGAGGAACTTCAAACCGTTTAAAAATATTTATGGTATTATGTGCCCTAATCATATGTAATAGTTAGACCAGTAACCCAGAAAACAGGAAAATTTTTTACATATTGCCACAGGAAAGAAATCTTTTTGAGATAATACATTTTTTAGCCTGCTTCATCTGTACATCACTTAAATATGAGAAACAAAATATTTCAGTTATGGAGCCTTCAATTTATTTCTGCACTGTTTAATTCCTATATCATAGTAATCTAATTGATACATCGTACAGTCATTCGTATTTTCACGCTACCATTCTATTTATGTATGTTAGCATAGATTCAGAAAATTATCAGTTTTTGTTAGTTTCTTGCTATTCTAAATTATTTGTGGATAAAAAATCATTTGTGGAAAATATAAGTTTAAATCAGCTTTGACAGAGGAAACTTTTTTTCTGATTAATTTTGCTCAGTGTATGTATACTACCCATCAGATTCTATGAAATTCAAGGAAAAGTAAGTAGGAACCAGTGTTTAACCTTCCTAATTCAAATAACTGAGTTATATGATAAAGAGAAAAGCAAGTAGATATTTATGGTGTGATAGTTCAGGTTCTTCTTTTAAAAGTACAGCTGTGTACTTATTTTGTGGACTGAGTTCTTCCTTGTCTGTGTTGATTTTTGTTATTGTTGAGCTGGCATAAAGCCATTCACAGTAAGAAAAAAATAAACTTAAAACAAAAAGACCAGGAAAAAAAAGCATAATGATTCAATTAAAATCTGTCCATTTAAAAACAGAAAGCAAGTAAAACACAGTTCTTTTACATTTTTTCATGTTGTTATGAATAGTTTATATCACTTTCAGCCTAGAAAGACAACCACATATGGGGCTGCATCAAAAGAAGCATGACCAGCAGGCAGAAGGAGGTGATCCTGCCCCTTTGCTCTGTTCTCCTGAGACCCCACTTGGAGTACCGTGTGTACTTGGAGTACTGTGCAGTACAGAACTCCAGTACTTGGAGTTCTGGTGTCCTCAGCATAAGAAGGACATGGAGCTGTTAGAGCAAGACCAAAGGAGGGTCACGAGAATGATCCTATACTAGGATCCAGGATCATCTCTGTAACCTCCAGGGAATACAGTGAACCAAAAAGAGTGCAGTGATCCTGCTTCACAACTATGCACAGTATGGCTGGTAATGCTACTAACCATAGCGGCTGACCTGTCCAACCTCTTTCCAGGACTGTGCCATGTCTCCTGCAGAACTGGAAGAACATGTGAGAAAGTAGTGCATTAACCCGCCTCTTTCCTTCACTGCATCATCTTCACCCGTGGTACAGAAAAGAAATGGTATTTGTAAAACTGCATGTATCTGTGATTAAAGTGCTTTGGTATCCAAGTCCATTTAACTTCCACAATGTCATTTGATATTAAACCATGACAAGAAAAAATAAACAGCTCCACAGATCCTTTATATGCAAAAAACCAAATTAAACCAAACCAAAACAACAACAACAACTCCACACGCACACACGCACAAAAAAGTATAGATCAAAGGAGCAAACTAAAGCCTATAGTTGTCAAGTAAAAGTTTTGAATAAACTAGGAGAAATTTAGCAGTACCAGCTCCAGCAGGGCTGGGAGGGTTTTATGTAATAATAGACTAAAAGACATCAATACGTATTCCCCATATGCTATTTCCATGACAGCATTACATATGTCTATTGCATTACTGGTCAAAACAGATAATATCTTTACCAGACTACAAATGGTTGGAATAAATATTATGAAAATTTGTGTTCCCAAATTATCACCAAAGCATAACAAACTTCTAGTTCTAAGATGGATGCCACTAGCAATTAACACAAATCAAGCTACTTGTGTCTTACTACAATTAATGTTTATGTTTGGTTTTAGCTGTGCTATAGGCAAACTACACAGTACTAGTCAGTCTAACATGCCATACAGGAAATTGCTGCTGAACATATGGGAGGGAAGTAAGACTGTGTAAAAATAAGATGCTTTCTGTGCGTGTTTCATAATATTCACCAACTCCCTTTCCCAAAAAAAAAAAAAAAGCAAAGCCACATGGCTTTGGTTAACAATTTGCTTTACAAATTGCAGCTAATTCCTTTTACTATGGAAAGCGACATGATTTAATGCCATAGTTTTATTTAGACAAAATCCTGTTTCCACACTTACCTTTCTATGTATTAATTATTTGGGTTTATATATCTTTTATTACTCATTATTCATTATTTGCTTATACTTTGTTTTTATATTAACATCTATCATAGTCAAATTCAACAGAAGGTTGTTTGCAAGACTGGGCATCTTATTCAACCTAGTGGATATACTGCTTAATGTATGCTGTAACATTCTGGTTACTTTACTTCTCATGGATGTATTAGAAATATGAACTGTATATATAGCTTTTGGGGGTATTGAACTCAATTTGAAAGCAATAAGCAACAAAGAACTGTGAAAGGGGTAATCTTTTGTGCACAAAATTACTGTATTACCTTGGTATTGAGCTAACTGTGTTTTTGCTAACTTCATGCACATTCAGTTCTTTGGTAACATAAAGGTATTTGTCAATACCTGGTTCTTGGGAGAAAAGGAATGAGGCTTAATTGGTATCTTGTGGATAGCAGCAGTTTGGGCAGGGCAAATCTTTTTCTGCCATCCTTAAGAAAAAAGAGAATAAAGGGATGCAGTCTGTATTCTAAGGAGAAAATAATTTCACAGATCCACTTTTATAGTTCATCTCTTTTTTGCTTTGTTATTTATTTATTTTTATTACAATATCCAAGGTGAGTGGATATTTTACTACAGTTTATTGATTTTGAAGGTGCCAAGGGGAAAGCAGAAAGTGTAAGAAAGAGGAGTTGAGAGTATGGGATTTCTGTGGGCTGCATCCTGTACACTGGTAACAGCATCATTCTAAAAGAAGCAATTCCTTCAGAATGATGAGATGTTTTCTGTCCCTTAGAACTTCCACAAAATAAATTCACAGCATCTACTGGACACTCAACATAGCACAACCATCTTCAATTTTTCTTATGCCAGTTAAATTCTCTCAATATGCATGACTTTATTTTATAGATCGTGTTGTCATTTCAGTGTTCAAGTTTTCTGAGCCATTTACTTAAGAAATATTGACAACAACAAGGTACTGCAGCTAAGGCATTTTCAGAATATGAAATAAGTTTGGAGAAATGTTATTGGTCAATACTGTTGTTATTGGAGAAATATTATAATGGTCCATGAGAAAATGAACATGAGCCACCAGTGTACACTCGCAGCCCAGAAAGCCAGTCATATCCTGTGCTGCGTCAAAAGGAAGGTCGAAGGAGGTGATCCTGCCCCTCTACTTTGCACTCGTGAGACCTCACCTGGAGTATTGTGTGCAGTTCTGGTGTCCTCAACATAAAATGGACATGGAACTGTTGGAACAAGTCCAGAGGAGGGCCACGAGGATGATCAAGGGACTGGAGCATCTCCCATACGAAGATAGGCTGAAAGAGTTGGGTCTGTTTAGCCCGGAGAAGAGAAGGCTGCGTGGAGACCTCCTAGCAGCTTTCCAGTATCTGATTTAGGGGGGCTATAGGGATGCTGGGGAAGGATTCTTCATTAGGGACTGTAGTGACAGGACAAGGGGTAATGGGTTAACACTTAAACAGGGGAGGTTTAGATCGGATATAAGGAAGAAACTCTACTGCTGGGTGGTGAGGGACTGGAATGGGTTGCCCGAGGAATTTGTGAGTGCTCCATCACTGGCAGTGTTTAAGGTCAGGTTGGATGAAGCCTTGGATGACATAGTTTAGTGTGAGGTGTTCCTGCGCATGGCAGGGGGGTTGGAACTAGATGATCTTAAGGTCCTTTCCAACCCTAACTATTCTATGATTCTATGAAACAGGATTTCATCTCCAAGAGTAAATCTGATTATATGTAAACTGTGTGAAATTACAGCCTTTTGCCCCCATACAATGTGGCTGTTTGATGCTAGTTTTATTTTCAATGAAGTATGAGCATCTAATCAGGCAAAGCTATTCCCGGGTATCTTATGTCCTTTAAAGCAATCACAATATAACTCAATCAATGGGAACCAGTCTTAAGAGCTACAGAGCTTACTCAATTTCTACATTAGTCAGCAGAACCAAAGTCTTTCAGCAGGTAGAACATGTATTTACAATATTTACTATTTTATTTCTTTGCTATAACTAATGGTTCAAATTAAGGATTTTTCCACTACACTTACATATTACAAAGAAAACTGAGATGGCTGAAGCTGCAGCTTTAGGCTTTTTTTTATTTTATTTTTAGATGATAGTTGTAGTGAAATCCTTTCTTTTTCTGAGACTGATCCACTGAAAAATACATTTGTTAATGTACTTCAAAAGTAAAGTTATAGATTCTTTATGTTGTCACGTTTTTAAATAGAAGACACATTTACCTTGCATAAAACAGTACTAAGTAGACATATTATTAATATAAGCAAAATAAACAGTTATTTTTAGCTATCCTTTTTTAAGTTTAAGAAAAGCTAACAGCTTGACTAAAAATACCCCCCAAATTATGCAATTTTATAGGGAAAAGATTAGCCCAAATCAATTTTATGCTCTGAAAAAACCCCCACAGAATTACTTCCTCAGTTTCTGTTAGTGCCTATGAAAATCTTTGATTACTTTTACTGGAAATTTTCTCCAGCAATAGCAAGTGAATAATAATTAAGAAGAATAAAATAGATTGGCGCAGAAACATTTGCCAGATATGTTTTAGTTTAGTACCTTAGACCACTAGATATTGTTCTCAAGAATAAGGTAAAAATTAAGAAATTGTTTGGGTTTGCTTTGGAAAAAGGAAACAAAACTTGTTACATCAGTTGTTTCTTACAGAGAATATTATTTGGCTTTGTGTATGTGTCTGTGTATGTGCCTGTGTAGGGGGTGTGGTTTCTTATTTACTATGCCTGATATGAAATTTTGGAAGAACAATGGAATAACTGTAGCTCAAATCTAGTAACTTGGATCCTTATCTTTATTCATTTCTCACTCTTATTCTGAAAGATAAGAATCAAAGAAAGTAGCCTATTTCTGGTACCTAAACTCTGGTACTTTCAGAAAGGTTTTACTCCTAGAGCTATACTTCTAGCTTTTATTTTTGTTTTAATTTTTGTTGCTTTGTTTTGTTGTCTTGTACCTTTGCTTGTTTTACTTCTTCTTACTAAAGAAGTTTTACTTCTTTAGTTTTAATTCCCCATATTTCCATAGCTATGCACTTAATTAAGCCTAGCAATAACACAGAAGGTAAAAGTTGAAATGAAAAATTCTGATGTTGTTTGCAGTTCATTAAAAGGGAGGGAGGGAGGGAGGGAGGGAGGGAGGGAGGGAGGAAGGGAAGGGAAGGGAAGGGAAGGGAAGGGAAGGGAAGGGAAGGGAAGGGAAGGGAAGGGAAGGGAAGGGAAG
>JBCJKH010014190.1:0-12559 GCA_039877255.1 Loriculus beryllinus | reverse complement strand
TGAGAAAGTTGGGGCTGTTCAGCCTGGAGAAGAGAAGGCTGCGTGGAGACCTCATAGCAGCCTTCCAGTATCTGAACAGAGCCTACAGGGATGCTGGGGAGGGACTCTTCACTAGGGACTGTAGTGACAGGACAAGGGGTAATGGGTTCAAACTTAACCAGGGGAAGTTAAGATTGGATATAAGGAATTCTTTACTGTGAGGGTGGTATTTTAGGCACTGGAATGGGTTGCCCAGGGAAGTTGTGAATGCTCCATCCCTGGCAGGGTTCAAGGCCAGGTCGGATGAAGCCTTGGGTGGCGTGGTTTAGTGTGGGATGTCCCTGCTTATGGCACGGGGATTGGAACTAGATGATCTTAAGGTCCTTTCCAGCCCTAACTATTCTATGATTCTACTAAATTGTCAGGACCCCAATTTTTCCTTGCCTAGAAGCTCAGTCATTTCATTCAATTGCTAAACGAATCCAGCACATTTCTGACAGACTGAACTTTACACAGGTTTGAATGTCCATGAGTGTTCTGCAGCAGTGGGGAATCAGGCCCTGCATCATTTCTGTTTGTCAAATAAACATGCTGTCAGCTGCAATTATCAAGTGCTGTTTATCACAAATATGTAAGTGCTTCAGAAAACAATCTATTTTTGTGATTAGCGATTCGTATTTGTTTTACAACATAGACTACAGGTAGAATTTTCAAAACCATAGACATTCTTTATGAGTACAAATCCTGCTAAACATCACTTTGGTCCTGAAAATGCCATTGCATTGCTGTACATCATGTAGGTTTTGGTCCTTAGCTCAAATATCAGTTTGCCATTTCATGCTCTGTCACTGCAAATAATAAAAGTAGTTGCTGTTATCTCCTCAAAGCCAGCTACTTCTGCAACTCTTGAATTATAATGAAGTCCATTATGAAACTGGCATTCAGTATTTAATATTCCAGCCCTTCAATAAGGCATTATGTTGAGACTTAGCAAAATATTTTTTTCCAGATCACATACAGGTTTATATTTCAGTAATCAAAGTTTTAAAAAAAATATTTTTAGAACAGAAGTTATAATTCATCATGAGTCCCATATACTTTTTTGCATGGTTATGCAGACTTAAACCAAGACAGTCTAATTCTCACTGTGCCTTTCACTAAGGCAGAACGGATATAAAATGCTCATGGCATTTTATGTGCACTTTTCAGTCCCTTTCATTAGTTTGCTTCACAGGTCATTAAGGATCTGCCACTTAATTTCGCCCAGTTCCCTGCTGCTAAAGACAATCACACTACATAGTCCATTTTCCTAAATGCATGAACTGCCATTTTTGAAGCAGATAGTTTTTGAACACATGCTGCACGTCAGCCCCACGTGCTGCATCTCCACAGGACACCCAGGCAAGCACAGGCATGATAAGGATTCTTGTCACCATCAAACCAAGAGTCAGCTATGCCCATACCAGATGGCAGGCAGCTTTCCAAATCACCCAGGTTAGCTTCTTCATCCTCTCACACTTCTATTTGTGGAAGGAGCAATGAATTCAGAGGTCTACCACACTGGCATGTGGTGTAAAACATATAAAACTCTTCAAGGAGAGTAAGGATATTTTCAGGGAGGTGAGATGATGCCTTTGTAGTAATTTTCTTCACACAAGGAGTGCTGAGAAGCTCTGATTAAAGAGGCACAGTCTGAGAAAGATATGTCAGAACATCTGGTACTAAAAAAGTAAAATGGGTGATTAAATAGCCACAGCTAGCAGCATCCTAAAGTCCTCAATCTGACCGTTCTTAAGATACCAACTTTCAGCTGAGTTAATGAAGATATTGCATCATTTTTTTCCTTTCCTGTTAGCAGCTCAGTCAGCTAAAAAGCTTTATGTTGACCATATGAATTCTAGGCAAGTAGAACTTTTACTCAGTCCTAGCTGGTTCACCCACGATGGAATGGCTGAGATGATAGAATTACTGCACACCTTGAGAGGCATAATAGAAAGTACACAGGATGGCTTTTCCAAAAGAAAATGAAATCATTTTGAAAGGAGCAGTCTGCAAAAGGTGAGAGCATGTATAACATTTAAAAAGTCCTTGGTAAATTTTTTCATAAGAAGATAATAAATATAACTTCTGGATAGGATAATATTCTGTCTGTTCAGAAGTAGGGTAAGGGGAGGAATGGAGAAGAGAGTGATTGGTTTTTCAAAGAAGGGCTGTTAAGATGAGGAAATTGAAAGGAATTGCACTTGGGTTTTCCTTAATGAAGTAAAAAAAAAAAAACCAAAACCCAAAACAAACTAAAAGCCACCAAAAAACCCACAGTGATATTGAGATGGCAGAACTTGTAAAAGCTATAAAGTAAGCAGGTGGAAGGGCTGGAGGGGATCTGTAATAGGGACATTAATGGTATTGAGCTTGTAAGCTTAATGATCCTCTCTCATAACGAAGGAGGAAGGCAACATTCAGTGCAAGAAGAAAGAGAATGAAAAGCAGGAGAGGGCATATGCTTTTTATTTAAAACTGAAAAAATAACCCTGCTCAACTACTGAAAAGAATTGTTCAGGCAAAGGATTTAGTAAGAGTTATAAACCAATTAGTCCCTTTATAGGGATAATGAAGACACACAAAGTTAATTCATGAAAGATAGCCTTCACACCTCACATCAGATAGATAGTTGAAGAAAATGCCCCACCAAATATGTTAGTGTGCATTCCACCTTTTAACTGCCTCCAGTTATAATCTGCCAGGCACAGAGAGAAACAAGATACTGGATTAATCAGTCAGTCATACGATACAGACAGATGATCAAGAAATACACCTCTTGCTGTTCTTCAGACCATTATATTTACCTGAAAAATGGGTAATGCAACCTGAAAATAAAAAGGCCTGGTAATCTTTATGTTCTAGTAACTCAGACATTTTCAGGCATCTTGTTTGTAGTCACAAGGCAGAATTATGGCAACTGGCATTACCCTCATTGGTAGGGGAGGAATCTCAGGAACCTCAGATTGGAAAGGACCGTCATGAATCTAGACCTCGCAACCACAGACTTGTGTGACAGCTGCATGATTCAGAAAGGCCCAAAGAATATACATCCCACCTTACACTAGGCACTTCATAACATTGCCTAGCATTAGCCAACAGACTTAGCCCACCTTACACCTGTCCTAAAAACAACAATGCCACTGGAGGAGAGCCATAGGGATGGAGTCATCACATTTGGCCTCATCTTTTTTGCCTTCCTTTCTCCTCAGTATCTAAGCCATACTAAGCCAGTATGTTCTAAGCCGTCTTTCCCATCCTAGACAGACATTTTAAGCTAAGGTCAGAAGCACTGACAAAGCCACCATAGACTCAGGTATGGGGCTCACTGAGTAGCCTCAGAGAATTAAGGCATCCCAGTGAATGTAGCACATATATACACCTATGCTGGTTTGCCAGTGACTTGGTTTATTTTTCAAGTGAGGAATTTTAAGTATGAATGTAGTCAGTAACTCAAGCTATCAACACACAGTTATCTGTGTCTTTACACCGTGAGGAAAGCATTTTTCTCACAAATATAACTTAAGCAGATGGCAAAGGCCATAATCTAGTTTATTAATTACACCTGGAAAGAGCCATTCACTGCCATAAATACCATGTGAGCATTTCAGTTACATTACCCTTCATATCCTGAGAAAGTTAAAAAACACTGTGACAAAAATCTGTTCCTTCCGCAACATAAGCAATATTACAAGCCTCTTTCCTTCCTAAAGGTGACAAACATTTCCCATTAAGAGATCTCATTTTCCATTGCTCATAACTTTGTCATATTTGAACCATTCAGGCTGAAATTTTCCATTTCCAGTGTCTCCCTCAGGCTATAATAGCATTAGAGAATTTACACCAAAATGGTTTGGGGCCATATAAAAAACCAACCAACCAACCAAAGTCCTCATGGTTAAAGCAAATCAATCACAATAAAGTAGGAAATAACAACCCTTACACTGGTGATTTCTAGTATTTTTGTGTGTAAGACCATGAATTTTAAAATTAGCATCTGTACCCGGCATGTGGATATGCCGTTCTGTCAATTCATCCAAATTAACAAATGCAGATACCCTTTAAAGACGTGTTTATCAGGCAGCTGGTAACGTATTTCAGGAGATACATGCCCTGTGTGTGCTATAGTTCAGGGCTGAACAGACATCCTGCAATTCCAGATCCTGGGTACTACACATACTGCTGGGTGAAAACACAGGAACTGAGATCACTTACCTTGTGTCATCATTATCCACCTTTCAAGACTGAATAAAGAGGCAAAGTGAAAACACAATCTGTTTTACCAGTATTATATACTGGTAAGATAAAATCTACCTCTTCCTAAAGAGATATTTTTAGGCATATTTCTAACTTTTAGGGGGAAATGTCATCTTGGCTTTCATCAACAGCAAGCTACTGTTCTTATGAAATACAAATATTATTTATATTTTTGGTAGGTAACAATACAAAGCTCTAGCTTTCAAATTTCTATCATGTCACAGAAAAAATCACTCCATACCAGAAGCATGACAACCACTATAAGCAAAAGTATGCAAGACTTACTAGCAGTATAAAGTTAAAAATTAAGAACTATTAAGAATATTTCCGAAGACGTAGTAAGGACCTATGTTACTTTTGCCTTCAATTTTTAACAAAGTGAGGTTAATAGACTTTATAGCAAAGATCCAGCTGAAAACATCAAATCAACGGCAGTCTGAGAATTTTGACAAGAGCCATGTTTTTTTGGAGATTTTGCCTATGTTACATATAGACAGTGAGCCTTTTTGTACTAGATTCTCACCCTAACCACAGAAATAGTAAAAATTATCAGCTTTGAATTAACTGTGAAAGTAGCAATTACATAGTGAGCTTGGAAGTCACCTTTCCCAATTACCTACAAAAGCCACTAGCAATCCAAAACTCCTGAAGCAGTATTTATGCAGAGCCTCTTCTTCCAACTAGACCAGAATTTAATCACTGATTTCTATAATGCAAAGTCTTCACATTAAGATTTTTCTCCACATTTCATCTACTATATTGAGTTTCAACAAACATACATACGAAAAAACCTTGAAAAAAATCCTTTAAATTGCAAATCAAGACAAATTCTTCAATGAAAAGCTAACTGTGTTGCACTTGAACTATTCCAAAGCTGTTACAGAGGAGTCAGTAAGAATAATGATTTGCATGTACAATGCTGTTAGAACCACAGTACATCCTCAGTAGTAATCATGTACAAAAAACTGGATAAAGATCCTGCCAGAATATTTTCATTGAAAAGAACAAATGAAAAGAAAATGGAAAATCTCAAATTGGTATAAATACAGCAAAGATTAACTTTTCCATGTGAGAAATCAAAGTAGCCTGTAACACTTCAAAGGGCTATGGCACACTTGTATTTAACAATTTATAGGTAGACAAAACTGACATGTAATAACATGCTGAAAGAATATTCATTCTCTCTTTTAAAATGCACATGGAGTCTCAGAAATAATAGAGCCAAGTCAGATATATAGAAATGGCTACAGTAAAATATTACTATGAAGAAAGCAGCTCACATGCCATAACTTACGCTGCAGGATGTGTTTTACCTTGCAATTACTCTAAGGAATGACACTCAATAAAACTGTCCAAGCTACTTTACGCTTCCCAAAGAGTAACAGTATGCAGGTGAACTGTTAGGTTGGCATAGTGTATGCCCTACAAATAATACTGGCAGCCCTATGGAAGCATTTTCCTGAAGCTGATAGATGACACCATGTAGCTGATCCTTGTACCTTTTTACCATGGTCTCTGAAGTAATATAAATATGCATGAGTGCAACACTCACAGACAGGAAGGCATTTATTCAAATTGAAATAAAGCCTTGAAAGCACTTTAAAAGTCAAGAGCATGGCCATCTTCAGGAGGGTGCCCTTTGCATTAGAGGTGTCAGGTGCTGCAGGCAGAGAGCAGCTATGAAAGCAAGCTCTACAGAGAAAGAAGAAACATGGGCAGTGCAATAGAAAGTGAACAAGAACTGAAAATTCATGCATACTGCTATTTAATAAAGATCCTCAATAAGTAAGAAATGTACTGAAAATGCTCTGTGAAACAAAAATATGCCTTAAATTAGCCTTATAGAAGCAGTATGGATGGGATGTCATGATACCACCTTTTCTTCTGAAGACAAAGATGACAGAGGGTAATGTAAGGCACATGGAAAGGTATTTAGCAGTGTCACCATAGGAACCATTTTGCAGAAGCCTATAGAAGTAAAAAAGCCTGAGTGATGGAAACATTCAGTGAAAAAAAAATCCCACCAAAACAAAGGCAGTAACAAACCCCTGAAATGTACAATCAGCTACAATGTACTATGACTGGAAGACAGCTGAATCCGTCTGGTGCCTGATACATGGGTAAATCAAGATTAGAAGGAAAGCGTGGTTCAATTCAATGCAAAGACACTGCAGATGCAGAGTGAAATATACAGTCATTGCAGAAGGAAATTTTAAAGCAATCCAGAGGACTACACAGTGAGAAAAAAAATACATATCCTCCACACATGGTGAAACCAACTGGCAGAGGAAGCAAGCTGTGTTTCCTTGGAAACATCAAAACAAAAGTTATGTGACTTTCAGTCAGCAATATTTTTGGAGACAGCAGTAGGACCTATATGAAAGGCTTGATCTCAGTGTTATGTACCTTTTATCTAAACCAGAATAATTGCTCTGAAGTGAGCAGTTATTCTGATATAAACTCAATATAAAATAAAAAAATTGTTCTTGAGATTGTAATTGCGATTTTATGGAATTAGTTGTATGGAAATTGCTTTGCATGGAGTTAGTTTTCACAAAGATTAATTTTTATTATTATTTGGGTCTGACAATGCGTGTATTCAGATCCTTAAATATTGTGGCTAATTATACCACAGATCCAGTCTGGGATCTTCAGCACATACATACAGCATATCAAATCAAACCTTACTGGTTCTGAGCTACTCTGAATCTCATATACTTAAAATGTTAGGGCAAAATGTTTAAGCTAATTCCTAGCAACAAAAAACAAACAAACAAATACCAACCAAATGCACATGGAATATGGCTTTTAAAGAACACAGCAGTAGCAGCCAAAGAATTGACATGATCAGTCACACCTTTAAAGCAAAGCACCTAGAAAGGCAAACTCATGCAGTGAATCTTAGCATTCACATGCAACATCTCAAAAATTTGAGCTTTGAACAGGCTTAATGGGTTGTGATATAAGGCAAGTATAGGCTAAACTATGATTAAACAGAAGAGGAGAAAAAACATGATCACTCCCATTGGTCTCATATGTCATCTGACAGTCTTTTACATTAATGAAATCTTCATCTGCCTAGGGTATGGCCATTCATATTTCATATCTCATAAGAGAGTTCCCATCAGGATCTAGATTACTGTGATTCAGGAATACCTTCAATACTCTCTACACAACAATAAATGCATGCAAGCTAGCAACAAATACATTTAAACAGGAAATTAGAGAATGTCTCCAAACATCAGGGGAGTAAAGTATTGTGAAAGTCTTGCAAATAAGAGAACTGGAGGCAAAATAAAATCTAACCAATTTAAAACAGCACCTGATCATGTCATGAAAAAGTTGCCTGCAATCACTGGAAATTGGACTCTTTAGGGTCCTAAAAATATGCACTGTTACTGGGCTTATAATGAAAAACAGTCAACACAAAATGAAAAATTAATTTTAGTAAAGTTTGAAGTTCTGAGGAAACAGAATTGTTTAAGAGGAAATGGGAAACAGAAAATACCTCGAACAGTAGAGAAGGAGTATATTACAGACTGGTGTAATAGGAAGACTACATAAAAGTGCTACAATAGTTGAATATAGCCAAAAGGATGAAGAAACAAACTGAACAGTGTTACAATCTTTTAGGTATGTTACTTACCTCATAGCTGTAAGCAACTAATTTACTCTTTCAAAATTACTTCTTTGTTAAGCACAAATGGGACTAATGCCTAATTTACTAGACAGAGATGATGTGAAAAGTAGCTAATGTCTCTAATGTGTCCCATCAGTCTCTAATTTGTTACAGAGAGACTGTAACCCAAATCTCCAGATTTGAAAAGCAAGTTTTAGTTGTTCTGAGGTTTTTTAAAAGCTGTTTTTTCCCCCAGAAAAGAGAAATATGGTGCCATTACTAAAATATTAAATACAACTTAAATCATAAAGATTTCTATGGAAAGGGTCCTGAGTGTTCTGCCTCCTAGAAAGATGGAAAACACTAACTGCGTCAACTGATATTACTAAGAGCAAGATAGTACTTGGAAAATATGAAAGGATGAAGAGGAAAGCTAAGATATTTTTCAAATGTTGCCAGGCTGTATAGGTCTGCAGATGGTGGCATCAGGGAGTCATAAATACTCTTCTGAAAATAGATTCAAATACAGGTGCATGTGTGGCAAAATGAAATCAGAATGGGTGCCTTCAACAGAGTAACACAACCCTCATGAACAGTAAGAGTCAATGAGGCTCAATAATAGCTGCTTCACCCAGCATCCCAGGAAACTGCTTACTGATGTCAGCAGTCAAGAAACATTTTTGTTGCTAATATTAATGAATTTATGTATGAGGATCAAAATTCTGAGGAACGGTCTATGGATGAAACCTCTGATTCTGGCAGAGATGTGGTTTTATCCATTAAGTTTATTGGTTTAATGCTTTAGTGTGCCTAGGAAACAAGCCAATTAGATGGGTATTTGTTGTGCTATGTAACAGAGAAAAAAGATGATCCTGCCTCAAAGAATGAAAAGCCAATATTATGTTTAGGGTTTTTTCTCTGTCAAATACAAAGGTCAGTGTTTTATGTTAAATTCCATTTTTCCTTTGTACTCTGTCTGAACTGGATCATGCTCCACAGAGTCAGTAATTATCATCCACAAATATTCTTTATTTCATCAAAACAATTTAACTGGAACAAGGAATTAAAGGAGAGTTTTCAGTTCCAGCACTTCATACTTATATGAAGTGCTATAAGCTTATATGAAGTAATAGCTATAAAGAGAATGTGGTTTTGTGCCTTTAAGACTCAATTTCACTGTGAGAACATCACAGACCCATCTGAGGGGGTTGCATCTCAGCAGGTCCCTTTCTGTAAAGCCTGCAAGGAGCTACTTCGTGACATCCTTTGCATGCTCAGTGTAATCTGAAAGGTGAGCTACTTTAATCCAAGAGCAAAAAGTTATTTCTGTGTCCTCGTTTTCTTCACCCCCCATCAAACAGTCCAATAGTTAAGAAAATTACAAGATCCAGACAAACTAAGTTAAGGTAATATTTTTATACTGCAGAAATGGTAAATCTAGACAGTGGATTATGAACTAAATTGTCAGAGGGGACAAAAAGAGATGTATATATGTGCCCCTCCACGTATTCAGTGCCTCTCTTTAGAGCAAGAACACAGCATGGCACACTGGTATGCTGTTCATGATTTCAGATGTCATTTCTGGTTTTAAAGGATTGCTCTTGCAGACAAACCTGCAAATGCAAAATACAAAGACCATTTCTTCTTCAGATTTCAGAAACATTAGACACAATCTTATGATACATTTTATTTAGCTTTTTCCTGCTTTTTCTTTTGACAAATTCAGCTCTAAGGAATGATTGTGGACAGCTGCCACTGCTATGCTTACAGTTCAGAATGTATTCTGCCATTGTCATGTCTGGCTGGCTGAAACGCTTCTCTATATGCTACTGATTTACACTTATGCTTTCTAGTTCTAGCATTGTCTTACAACAGGTTTGGTTTTTTTTCTGTAATATTCATTTGCCTTACAGATTAAAATACATAAATAGATCTTACTGGGTTTAATCTTATAATATTTTCTTAGATATTCTTAAAGGCTTTTTATTGGAAGGGCTTTCTACTGTCCCAGCAGAAGGATTCAGTTCAAAGTCTTTGTTGACTGCACCCAAGAAAAAACTATAAATGGTTTGGACTGTGAAAATCGTATCAGGACTGATGGCTTGGCCTTATGTCAACATAGCATGGGTTACCATGTGATGCTGTATTTAGCCAACAATTTCATACCGAAGCAAAGAAAACATTTTGTACTTATTGGATATCTGAAATGGCCAAACACATCAACTTGCCTGAACCCCAGCAACATATTTATTACTACAGCTTATCTTCCCTGTGGACAGTCACATCATAACTGACAAAACACATAAAATGTCAAATGTTATAACTTCACTCCAGTTATCAACTTACATGAAAAAAAACTTTTAAAAATAATTTTTCTTTGTTTCTTGTACCCTTCCTACTTACAGTGTCAATAAATGCTTTACTTAGAGTCAGTGAAACTTCAAATATATATAACATAATACATCAGCTTGTGGCACACCTGTAATGTGGAAACAAAGCAAAAACATTTCACATTCAATAGCCTCTGCTTTCTGATTTGTGGTGCACTAGCAGGTGTCTGTATCCATGCAGACAGAAGTATCACTGAAATCTCAACAACTCACCATACTTAACAACTTACAGAACAGGGATCACTCAGAGGAACGTGAGTGCTGAGCTTCATGACTGAGTCCAAATGGCTAAAGCTCTTCTCATTCTGAAGATTGCACGATTGCAAGTGAGAAGTATATAAAGGATTCAGGACTTGCTTTTCATACAACCAACATCCGTTAATAGCTTGCTTTAGATTTCAAGATAGCATTAGAATAGCTCTACTCAGTACTGAGCAGTCTCTAATATATATACAGCCTCTTAATGATTTATGCATCATTCTATGAAGATTTTGAACTTCACACACTACATGGAATTTATATGACTCAAGACACTTGTAGTTCCAAAAATATCAGAGAAGAGAACATTTAAAATCTCTAATTAAAACTAACTCACACAAACATTAAGGAAATTGGGCAGCCAATAATAACAGCATTACAAACCAGTCTCATGTGCCAGGTAACAGTAGAACTTCCAGTGCAATTTGACACTTCAAGGGTGCTTCCTCCAAGGCTTACTTTCCTGAACAAGTCCAAATTACTGGGAGGTAAAATCTTCTTTTGCCTAAAGAACACTTCTAATGCAGTGTATCTCAAATTGATCTTCATGTTTTACATGTATACAACATAAGGTTTCATTCAGCAAGATGGATTCAAGGAAAGGAACCTTTAATTTGACGCTGACAAGTAGACACTTCAAAAGTAAAATCTTGCAAATGCCGAACAAGACACAGGCACACTACATACGCTTGCAATGTGAACTCCTAAAACCTATGTTTATTTTTCATTTATCAGGGTTTTTCTTAATACAAGTGTATAGAAATAATTAGATATATGGTATCACTGTCCAGTGTGTTGTATGTCCATGTCCTATCAGAATATTTACAGAAGGTGGACTGTGTTGTGATGTACAATGATTACAGATATTACATTTTTCTAAAAGCCAACATGGCCATGTGATGTATTTTAGATCAATTAAGAGACCATTTTAAAATATTACATTATTAATATTATTAATTAATTCAGAAGTTGGGAAATTCTGAATTTCCAAATACCCACAGTGGTATAATAAAAATACGTACTGATCACTTTATTAATGTATTTACTCTGCAGAAATCTTTGAAGTAGAAAATGAAAACACTTCAATGAGAAAAAAATAAAATCAAGCAAACTAGTATTCTTAAAAGTACATTGGTGGATTATCAACAGCATTACATTGCACAAGTAAAAGATATTTCTTCACCTCTTCTTTTCAGACTCTCGTGCAAAGCAGATAAGAAAGGCTACCACATAACTTGTTCCTTCTCTCTTAAATAAAATGCAAGACACCAGAAAACCAGACTTTCTGAATTACAATTTGATTTTAGTTATACGATCTGGTGCTTCTGTAATTCCAGCAATAGGCCACTCAAAGGAACACATTTTTGTGTCTTTTCACCTTAGCTAAAATCCTGCCTCTCTTATAGTAATTTGCACAAATGCTGATGAACTTAGTGGAGAGAGGACTTCTCGTGCAAAGAAGATCAGTGTTAGTTAAATATCTGCGTACCAAGGTCTCATGCAAGCGCAGCAAACATTCTATCTGGCTATCTCAGCCTCTCATTTGTCTACATAAGAACTCATTTATTTCCTATAGCATTTAGCTTTTCCCAAATCACAAGGTTTCAGAAAAACACATTTGTAACAAACGTACTAGCAGTAAATGGGTCCCAGCAACTAGAGCACTCAGGTAAACTTTTCAGGATGTTTCGGATCCCAGTTTAAAACAATCCTTCCCCTGTCCTCTGGGAGAAGCTATATTAAATCTAGATCACTTTCATGAACAAGAACAGAGTTATATTTATTAGGTTCTTCTCACAGATCTGCAGTAGCAGATTGACAAATATCCCTCACTGGTACATTTCTTCAAAGGGAATAAACCTACAAATCAAACTCATTTCTCAGTCCTACTTCTGCTAAAGGGAAGACAGGTTTACTCAAGTCCTTTATAATACGCTGTAGGATGTCAGTCTTGCTCAGCAGAATGCCTTATTTTGTTCATTTTCTCTAGCTAAACTGGGAAAGCACCAGGCAGCCT
>JBCJKH010014184.1:0-13324 GCA_039877255.1 Loriculus beryllinus | reverse complement strand
ATCTCTCTCCAAATTAGAAAACACAGAAGCACACCCCTTTGCTCTTTCTTCCTACTGGGAGCCATGATGACCACTGAGCTCAAGAAAAATCTCCCAATTTAGAATACAGGTGCTGCGACATGCCCTCAAATCCTGGTAAAACAATTAAAATTAAAGAGCTCTCAGTCTTCTATGAAGCATGTCAGTCACAGGGCCAACAGGTAGCAGTGGGAAACAAAGACCACTGCGCTTAACTAAAATGAAAATGTTTTGTTTGCTGCATAACCATTATAAGCATGAATTTTGTTAAATATAGCTGTGTTCACACATGCAAACCCAAAACCACCCACCTCTATTTTGACACAGAATAATGAAAAAATGGCATTCATTATTCATTCATGGAAATTCTGTGGTTTTTCAGCATCTGGTTTTGATGAAAACCTCTCTCCAATCTTCTCTCAAAGGGGTTTCCTACTAAGAGGTCCACTGACATGCAATATTCATGAAACTGCCTGTAAATACATTACTGAGACAAAATTTCAAGTGATGGGTTACATATTAATTTGCACTCTTCTATGGTAATTTTATATTAATTAAATACATCATATTAATTAAGTAAAAATTAAATTATCTCTTGGAAGAAAAAGTTAAAGTCAATTACTTTGTGGCATGTTT
The DNA here is from genome assembly GCA_039877255.1 of Loriculus beryllinus. Lineage (NCBI taxonomy): Eukaryota > Metazoa > Chordata > Aves > Psittaciformes > Psittacidae > Loriculus > Loriculus beryllinus. The sequence continues at coordinate 12,670 of JBCJKH010014184.1, read as the reverse complement.
CATAAAATACATCAAGAAACTCTGGACTGAACTTTACCCATATTACATCACATTATAGTATTAGTAAAGATGAAGACAAATCTGGTAAGAAGCAGAATTTTTTAATCATAGAAGGCATGATAAAGTTAATGTGATAGAATGATTTAGAACTTAATTCATGGTTGACACAAACACGATTATCTGATCATTAAAATACCAGTAAAAAATCTGTTAAATAGGCTTACATAAAGGGGCAGGAATATTAAATCCAAAGACTTGCTGCTTTCTTACAAGACCTCATAGCTGCCTGCCAGTATTTGAAGGATGCTGAAGAGGGACTCTTCATCAGGGACTGCACTGATAGGACAAGGGGTAATGGGTTCAGACCTAAACAGGAGAGATTCAGGTTAGATACAAGCTAAAAATTCTTTACTGTGAGGGTGGTGAGGCACTGGAACAGGTTGCCCAAGAAAGTTGCGAATGCTCCATCCCTGGCAGTGTTCAAGGCCAGACTAAACACAGCCTTGGGTGTTCCAGGACTGAATAGGGAGTTCCACTGACAGCCACTGTACCATACACTCTTTGGTTTCAATGTTCATTGTTCAGCACATATAAACTCTGGTCATTGCTACCTCTTGTCTGATGTTGATATCACTACACTTTCAGCTCATTTAACCTAAATAAACACTGTTCCAAAAAAGAAAATGTCATAATGCAGTGATCTCATTTCAAGTGCGATTTTTGATTCAGGAGTTTCAGGACTCTTGTGTCTTAAATTTCTGAATTTCTTACGGGTTTAAGGCTCAAATTTAAACTTCTTCCTTGGAGTTGACATCATGATATTCCCCGTGGTTACCTTAAAATTTCTTTGAAAGACAAGAAATAGTTTCCTAGATCCATTTCTCTCTTTAAAGTGGAGTATATCAGGAGCAATTCTGCTGAAGTGAATGGAGCTATAGTGGCAAACTGCAAGGGATATCAGGGAGGATGGCAGAATTGACATTTAGCTGACTTCACCTTCAGAACAAGAAACGGAATCCAGCCTGAACCAAGAGCATTTTCCAATGCAATGGTAAAGATTCATTATAAAAGGTTAGGCCACAAACATTTTGGAAAGTATTCAACATATGTGTACCATCTCATTTATTGCATAATCTTTAAATTATCAAGTTCTGCAAGTTATTTAAAACAATAAAATAGTGACTCGCACAGAACTGAAAACCACAGTATTAAGGTGTCCAACTTACTTCAGCAAGATCTAAAATATATTAGGTTTGCTAAAGACTATAATGAATCACATGGTGGAAAAGGAGAGGGCACAGGAACCATCTGGCATCTTACACATTTTTCATCTATACCTTACTACAATGGTGACAAACAACATCACCATCAAGTCATGAGAGCCGTTATTAAACTAAACTTATCAAATACTAAATTTGGGATTCTCTTTGGCCAATGGCACAGAAAGAGAGCTGATCCTCCCAGCATAGTGCACTCAAGGCCCAGGTATGAATATAAGAATTATTCACACCCAGTGTTTCAGAGGAAGAAGAGACAAAGCAGGACCTAGCTCCCTGGGACAGCTCAAACCCCTGACCCATTCTGCTGGCTAGATGGACAGTTTGTTTTAATGTAGACTACTTATATTACAATTTCTATTTCTCTTCTAGCAAATGCATATGCATTTGCCCTATGTGACCAGAGGAAGACGAGACTATCCTATTGCAAACTAATCTGGTGCTGCATACACACTTTTGCAGAGGAAAATGAATCACTGAAGTGTGACTTCTATGTAATATAAATGTGCTGCTCTCCTTAAAGAACAGAAGTACAAATTCTTCACACTTTGGGTGATCAAATTATACCCTTGAAAAAGAAAACTGCTGTAGAGTATATCCAACATAACCAAGTATACTGAATGTTAAGTGTTGTTCTATGTAAGTACAGGTAAAACAACAGTTGCTTGGCAGTGAAAACTTCATTTTAAAAAGGAAACCAAGCTATCTGCTTCAGTTTTAAAAAATATATTGTCTCACCTTTTATGACACAGAATTTCTCAGAAGCTCAGACATTAGTGGCACTGATATATTTCCTGACCATTACAGATACATTTTCTATTTTGCCAGTATAAAACTGATCACAAATGATGGGCCTCTGACATCTATATATCTGTTAAAAAGAAAACCAGGCAGCCCCTCATACATGCATTGCAAATGTTGCTATTATAATTCCTTACACATTAGTACAGACAGGGATACACATGAAGTTAACAATAATAAATGTGTGTGTGTGTATATATACATATATATGTATGTAAAATCCCTGTGAATACAGTGAACATTACTGACAAATCACATTTCTCCTAGAATGCCAAAAGGCTTCTAAACAATATCCATAAAGATGCCTCCTTTTCCTCTTTAAAATATACCTTTTCAAATCATAGAATGGTTAGAGTTGGAAAGTTTCTCATCCAGTCACAGACACTACAAATCATTTCAGTCTTCCACCAGTTAAACAAATGGCAAACTTCAATTACTTTGTTCTTCATCTTCCCACCTTTTCACTCATCTACTTCATTTTGATTTTCCTTTGTGTGTTACAAAAAAGCAAATGACAAAAACCAACCAAAAAAACCCAAACAATAAAATAACCCCCCAAAAACCAAAACTCTATTACCCATTTTTACTGAGTGTTCATCCAAACTGAAGATAAGCATTTCTGGAGGCTGACTCTTTACATAAGCTGAAAAATGCAATTGGAATGCAATCAGGTCTCGAAACAATCGATGATGAACAGGGGATTAAGAAACTAAACTCTCTCAGCTTATCCAGAAGACAGTTGAGGGTTCAGCTGATCAGAGTTTGCAATTTTAGGTGGAAGATATTTATATTAGAAGCTCTTACTCTAGCACAGAGGGCACAACGAGGTACATTGTTCACAAGTTAAAATGAGACAAATTCAGAAGAGCAAAAGGACATGTATTTTTAACCTACCAAGCAACCAGCAACCAGCACAGAATATTTAGGTACATAGAATTTTTCCTATCATTTGATGTTCTAAAATCAGCTCTCAATATCTTTCTAGAAAATACACCATCACTTCATAAAAGCTACAGACTTGCTTTGGCAATAATTGGCTTGGCCTCTGTGACCAAGCCACAGTAGAACTCCAACTAGAGGTTCACAATAGTTAATGCTGGTCTTAAATTTATTCCAAGATTTCACATGAGTATATGGAAGCTTAATTAAACAGCATCTGAAATACTCCAAGACCCTATGAAGGCAAAATTTGTTTTATTTTAACCTAAGCCTATTTTTTTATTTTATCCTAAGCTTATTTTTTTCAGTATTTTATCATACTGATCCTCAGACTCAAGTTTACAGTATGAGTTCTATAAGTCATCAGAAAGCTCATAGCAGAAATGATGCTAACTTTCCAGTATCATAAGAATATAAATGATAATGTTATTTAAATGAGAAGCAAGCTTCAAGTTACAAGCAATATTAAAATGGAACTAAATAAAAAAAAATTGAAAAAAAACCCCCATAAACATTTTGAAAGTCCAGTAATATTTTTGTATTTCCTGAATCCTGAAAGGTATGTAACTCTTAAAATAGACTCAATGGTTAAAAGGCTGAGGTGTTTAGCGTCAGTTGTAAGCATAGAAAGAAACAACTTTGAAATTGTCAGCTTGAGGTCAAAGCATTTTGATTAAAGATTGCAATTATTATTTCCTCTTATCCTGCAAACAACAGAATTTACCAGAACAGTTTGTCATCAACACATGTACTGCAAACAATAGGAAATATATCTATCTATCCATCACTGATAAACAGATGTGGTAGAGATATATTTTGTCTCACTCATAATTACAATGCCCAGAACATCCTCTCTACTCACACATGCCATTATTCCATTTGCCTCACTGAATTCTGTGCTTTGCTTGGAAATTAAATAAGGTCTTGAATTTGAAACCAAGACAATATTGAATCCCAAATCTATCAAAAAGTGCTGTCTCCTTAACTGAGCAAAAATTTCCATTTTCCCCCTCAAACTATTAATATTAAGATACAATCACAGTGGGGAAAAAAAAAAAAAAAAAGTGGAGCTGAGCTTTAGAATATATCTCCTCGCTGAATAAGTGACAAAAAGTTAAAAGCAGTAATTTAGGAAACTTAAATGTGACAGTGTGTGATAGATGTGAGTTGGCAAGGCAAGAAAATGAGAAACATTAAAATCATATATTAGAATAGATCAAGCTCTACATACTAGTTTATGTCAGCAAATTTCTTTTGATATGTCAAGTCCCTATAGGGCTAGAATTCAAATATACTTTGAAGATGTATTTTAAAAAGAATATCTTTACATTTAGAAACTTAATAAGGTCATGTGTGTACAAAAAAACAAAGAAAAATTACATTGAATGCAGTATTGCTAAGTTCACTGCAAGGTTTCTCACTGTGCAGCCTCTAATGTTTTTCATGTTCTTCAGAAAACTGCAGATTCTTTCACCAATAGAGTCTTGCTTTCCCAGGTCCTAAGCTGATGATGTAAAAGGACATATAGGGTTTTTATCCCTCTATAGCCTATCAAAAATTATACCAAGTCAGTGAATTGTAGCTTAGTCAAAGGACATCAGGCAAATTGAATTCAGGCATCTCACAGGATGTTGTCGAAGGATTTGTCAGTATCAGCAGGGGAACAAAAGCCATCTTCCAGTCAAAACTGAGCCAAACATTCCCAAGGAAACTGAATCCCTCTCTCTAGGTAGAATCCATAATATCACTGAACAGAAGGTTACTCGTTATAAATAAATAGATTTGTACATTGAATCCTTGCCTCTACTCCATTTTAAATACCACAGTGTGGACTAGCAATTAGATGTAATAGCAATAATTCTGCATCTGAGATGCTGTCATTAAAATCGTAAAAAGAACTGTTTGCATATTTTCATACAGCAACATCACTATGGGGGTTGCCGTCTTGGCACTAGTCAAACAGACAAAATGAGCGATGTCTTGTGATCAGGATCTCGGTCGTCCTGAATATAAAAAGGAAAGAAGAGTAAAGTCCGGCCAGTTATGCCAAGGTCAGCTTCTCCACCATCATCAGGTTAGAGACACAATACTACTGTGGTCAGACAGAAAGAGATTCCTCTACAAGTAAGGACTGTGTCCAGAATTTGAGTCTACTCAGTGCAAATACTATCTACGCTACCTCTGGTGCCTATCGTTGTTATTTTAGAGTACATCCAAGAAGTATGGCAAGATGTGGACACACAAGCAAGTAAGAGACACTGAGGTGAGATGATGATTCCCCTAACACACCACAAGAAGTTGGCAGCTGGATCAGAACTCATTTATCGATCCCTAATGAGGTGTTGTGCTTTGGATCATCCTGGGGAGTATCTTGTATCCCAGGAAACAGTAAGACACTTAATCCAGCTCTAATGTGGTGCATATCACATAGGAGGGGTGCAGGTGCTCCCAAATGGAGGGCTGTGCCTCTGTGCCACACAATGGCACAGGCAGTATTTTTAACACAATGGTTCCATCTTTTGCATCTTTTAACTATGGAACACAATCAGGCGTGACTGCTGTGAATGTCTGCATTCGCAGAGAGATCATGAGATTCTCACTACTCTTTTTCCCTTTAAATGAACAGTTTAATATGTGTGTTTGCACTATGCATGCTGGAGGATAAACAAACCACCTGCTTGTACACAAGCAGGTTTGTAGTTTACATGTACATGCAGAAAATAAGTGATCATGTGAAATGGCTATCTTCTTCCTAACTGCAAATGGATCTACATAAAGCCATTTGAAAGACTGATGTTTGACAGTGTTAGAGAAAGCCACAAATGCTTAAATGATTTTGTATCAAAGGTGAGCCAAAGGTAAATAGCATCTAGAATGACAGGGTGGACCATATACTCCCTCAGCAGCCACCCAGACCCAGCTGCACCTCCAAAACCATCAACACAAGTGCCTGTGGACTCTGCCAGGAAGCCAGATGCCATTTTCTGGAAAACTGTGTTTTGCAGCTTGGCATCTGGCAGTTGTGATGACCAGCCAGTAACTATGAAGGGGGGAAAATATATTTTCTTCATAAACAGTACTTCAGTAAATAACAGGCAACTGATTCCCCCCCTTTAAAAATGCCACTCTGAAGACAGAAGTGTAAAAAGGCAGGAGCAAAAAAACCCACAGAGCTCTTATTAACACACAAACAAAGAAATATTTCTCTGCACTAAGAACATGATAAACACAAGCTTTCCTTTATGAGCTCTCATAAATGATACATTTTTTAGGAGGGCTTTACTCAAGCATCTGTAGAATTTGCTCAATTCTTTGTTTTCATCCAAATAGCTCACTGGCAATAGGAGGGAAGGTTATGAGACAGTTCTGCTTACCACTTTCATGGACCATCACCTCTCCCTGCCAACCCCTCCCCAGCTTTGAGTTAAAAATGTGGCATTCAGGAGACCACTAGGAAGCCTTCCAAACTCCACAGTTGGATAATAACCAGCCCTATCTCATCTGCTGCATGTTGAACTCTTACACAGTTCAGGAGACCAGTTTTTCTGCGGTGTAGCTGGAAATCAGACAACCTTATGCAAAATGCAAAAGGAGGGATTTTCTTCTGCAAGAATTTCACTGACCAAAAGATTAGTCTGTTTTCAAGTCTGAAATCAAACCTACAGTTACTGATAATCCTTTGCTTCAAGCGAAGTTTTCCTCAGTGTGCTCTACCACCACAGGCTCACAACAAGCCTTCATCTGTCACAGAAAATTATAAAAATTAGGTGATCATAATATTTTTCTGCCAGCTCCATTAACAGTGAACCTCGGATTTTCTATTAATAAATTTCAACTGCAATCACAATATTCAAACTTAGTTACAAAACAGATCTTGCTACACACTCTCTGGGAACACACACCCCTCCTATGGAGCAAAAACCTCGAACAATTACCTGTTATTTTCTCATATTCTCATTGCTTCTCATCAATAGTATTTTTTTATTTCCAGTGCTGGCCTCAGTGGTAGGAAGGCAACCTAAGCCAGCTCCACTTCTGATACATGCTGCTGCTCAGATCACTCTCATTTAATAAATCATCTGCATGGAAGAGGAATTCAGGATCAAGCCTCTCCCTGTGTGGATAGGAAGGACATTTGTTTCTACACAAACTCCTGAGTCCTGGAAAGCAAATGGCTGCATCACCTCACTTGCCTTCGTGTACCACAAAATTTCTCAACATCAGATTGTAAATCATGTTTTCCTTCATACATGACATTTCAAATCTACATTTCAAAACCTTATAAAAAGTCTTATTGATCTTTTCAGGCTTTAAATCAAGAAAGAACATTTCCAATTATAAATATTTCTGTCTGAAATCTTATAAATAAAAGCATAGATCAGTAAGACCAGCCCTTCATAAGTTTGTTAGAACAGAATTTGAACCATGTTCTTCTCAATTTAAAAAAAGCGTGCAAATTTTTTCTGGTCTTTCTGCATTTTCTGCATAGAGTAGCTTGCTGTACTCCTATTCCAAAGTATTTTACTCTAGTAACAAGCAGGTGAGATTTAAAAGACACAGATATCCCATAGACTGGAACTGCAGCTCATGTCATTTCTCACATAGCCAGAGCCAATTGCACCCTGTGAAACAGTCAAGCCTATTAAAACTTATCTGATTGGGAAACAAGCATACTTCTATACCTAGGGTTTCACAAAATGTTCAGAAACAACAACTAGCACCACATTAGAAGCTTTTCTATTCACATGCATACAGAGACTACTGAACCAAAACCCACTAAACATTTATGTAACCAGTACCCAGATATGCACAGGTTTTAAAATACGAAGCCTAACACAGATGTCCAAGTTTAATTCAAAGCTCGCTCGTTACTCAGTTATTAATAAAGTTGAATTTAAGCATTCATCTCACTCCAAACACAGACGTTCTAGTTCTGTCATTTGTAATGAAGTCGCCTAACAAGGGATAAAAGATTATTGGCAGGAAAAGACAACTGCAGTACATTAAAAGCAGATTAAGGTTGTAAGAAAAAACAGTGGCAGGAAGGAAATTCACAGTTAAGGGGAAAAGGCTCCATATGTCTTCCAACACTGAGATACAATTGGGGGCACTGAGGAAGTCATTAAGGAGGTACCCCATTGTGCTGGAATTACACGACATATGGCATGTTTTCCCTAAACTGTGGATTTTCTTTATTGTCTACTATCACACAATTCTAATGTTTTCCAAAAACAATTTTTAAAGAGGGGAAAACAATAGCCCACAATTACATTAGAAGTAGTTGGCTTGTGCGACATTATATTGCCTGTGTCCTTCAGACAGACCAAACCTATGAAGACTTTGTAATACTCATGGATCACTTACAGTAGTAGAGCTCAAGCCCCATTGCCTAAAACCAAAATGAAATAGCAGTAACTCATAAATTTACTCTATTCCATGATTCACAACAAATTTAGGAATAGCTGCCAAGTTTTAAGTAGGCTATTGAGGTAAAAATTCCTGTTGGTGAAACTATCATCACCCATCTGTTGCACAATAGTGGTTGGTGACATACCCTAACTTGGAAGGAAAACATAGCTTACAGTAGCATTTATACTGGTCGCCTTAAATCCTGATAACTATATAAAAAAATCTGGAGACATCCAGTGCCCTCAAATGGTAATATAACCACATTTTAAAAGAAAAAAAAAAAAAAAAAGGTTTTCTGTGTCCTGTAGAGTCATGTTTATTAAATAAATGTCTAGTCTTTCAAACTGCTGTGGAAGGATCTCCAGACTCAAGCCACACTAGCATAACCAACTCAATTTTGCACTACAGTACGAAACCTGTAAGGGGATACCTCTCACTGAGGAAATATGCAATAGTAAAACAGATGTTCAGCCACAATCCAATTATACCTCTGAATTCAGTGTTTCACATGGTGCACATACTATAAATCATAAGATAACACTGTGTGGATACCCGGGTGAGTATGCTCTCCTGGACCACCCATGACAAATGGCCTGGTTAGAAACACTTAGTAAAATAAGAATGTGAGAATAAAGAATATGATAGGAATAACCCCTAGGTTTGTAGATAAATGCACAAAACTGTTGTTAAAACAGTAAGTAATAGCTTCCCTGCATAATACAAGATTTGGTTTGTAATTAAGATTATTTGAAGCTCAACACTGAAGCTGGGAAAGCTAGCATTCTTCCAGGCTTCTATGAATAGAACAATAAATTCAATGACTCACTTTTCCAGTTATGAAGGGAGGAAGTATGGCCCAAAGGCTCACCTGCTTCTACCACATGTCTCAAAGAATAGTCTTTGGAAGCTAGCCCATTGACATAAATGTAAAGAACCTCTCCTACTTCAGTGGGCTTTCATTCAGGCCAACAGTGAATACAACTAACTGCATCTCACTGACAGGTTAGCAAGTATTGTATTTGATGAGAATGCACTTGACAAATGCTATGGGGTTATGCACTCTACTATACACAATCGATAACGTACCTTTCTTTTACTGCAGCAGCCAACTTCAATAACCGATTCTGTATGAAGTTAAAGATCACAGTCCTGTTTACTTTGGAGATTAATTTATGACTGAATCCAGAACAACTGTCAGTCAATAAATACTTCATACTCTCATATCTTTTATAGAATGAATCCTTTTTAAAGCATTTATTATTTTCCACTGATTTTGGCAAAATCTAATTTTATATATTCCACTAATATTGCATTAATAATCTTTTAGTACTATTTAATTTTTAAGCAAATTAACGTAACAAACTAGACTTGAAAACTGCTCACAATTTCATTAAGATATTCATTTCAATTTGGTAAAATGAATCCATAATAAGTCTACAAAAAAAATCTATTAGCAAAGCCATTGTATTTCCTGGCATGTTTTCATTACTGCCAATAATCTTACTGAAGTCATTGGTTCAACCTAAGAAGAAGTATGAGTCACTCTGTAAGGATCCTGCCTGAGTACAAAACCAGTATCACAGACTGCAAAACAGGACTACTATGATCTGTGGCACAAGGGCCTTCAAATATGGGTGAGGCCTCCCACATGGCCCATCAAACTTACCAGGGCAACCTCACCACCAGAATAACATTTAGTTTTTCAACAGAGAGCCTGAAATGCTGGTTAAACAATTTTTTTTCCTGTATGGCTAATGCCAAGTTGGCTCCTACAGAGGTATTGCTGATACAAGCAGGATTATCGTGTTTTAACTGAATTTGACCTAACTTTCCTCCATGCCTTTAAAAAAAAAACCTGTCTCCGTGTGCAAGTTTCAGCTATTTTATGTGTGCATTACAGGGGCAGTTGGGGTACTATCAGAGTCCAATACTCTCTAACCACGGCCTTTCAAGATATTGCACGCATGGAAGATATAACGTTTAATATGAGGTTTACTTTTTTGAAGATACTTGATATTACACAGGACTTAGAAAAATACAGGAGTTGCAACAGTTCAAGCACAACATGATTGTGATCCCATTACCAGTCTCTAAAACATGCTCACTATCATGATGCAGCCTCAGTTGATGGGAAAGAATACGAGGCTTGAAGCCAGCTCAAAATTCTCCAAGACTCTTTAGCCAGTTGCTGAGTTATGCACTCTATATTAGGCTGAACTATAAATTCACTTTGCCCATGCTGCTCCACCTAGCTCAGGGAACACATTTACACCACCTGCTTCTACTCAACTGTTGAGAGTTGTTTATATAAAGCAGAAGCCACCTTTTGTCAGCTTCTTTGCACCAGCTGTGGTCAGTTATACTCTGCATTATTCTCTGAACTTCACGGGCATATCACCCTTGCCCATCCCCACTGAGCCTTCTTCACCTGTAGGGGTCATTCAGTGCTTGGTCAGTAATAGGCACTAAATACACATCACTTGAACTCCTATTCAGCCTAGAACTCCTAGGTCTAAACCTTTCTAGCACTCCATGTAGGCACATGCATCCCCCTTTATTTAGAAATATTAAGTACATTATGCACTTTTTCATGGTTTTGCTGAGGACACCTTGGAGAACTCAGAGCTAGGAAATCTCATTTTAAAAAAAGTTTATTAAAAAAGAACAAACCATGAAGACCCCCCCCCCCCCCCCACAATGTTCTGATTTAACCTTACTGCAAAATAACTTCCCACAAACTGAATCACAATTTTCAGTTACCAAGATCTCACAGTCCTACCTGTCTTTTAAATGTAACTGTTTTCAAGGGAAAATTCAACGAGTCATAAAACATAAACAAAATAGAAATTTTAAAGAAACAAACCAAACACACACACAAACAAGAAGCACCCCAAAAAAGACCTTGAAACTTCAATATCATGAGTGAAAGAAAGAAACCAACACCTCCCCTTCACTTTCCTTGGGAGCACATCTCTCTGTTCCCAATATACAGCTGAATAAAAATGGCTGCTGTGAAAAGCCCTGCAACTTTGCTGCAGTTTTGACTGGGATTCACATATTTTCAAAGTCATCAGATTCTTGGAGCTGTGCATATAATTAGCTGGATTTTTAAGGAGCTTAAACTCTACATCCACAGAACCTTTTCTCAGTCTTCACATGTATAGAACAATGCAATATTAAATCACAGGAGATCACAAATCCTTTGGAGGTGGCCGTATTACATTATAAAAGAAAATCTTACAGGAATGTAACAATAAAAGAAATATTTTTTTGTTTTGTTTTGTTTTTCAAAATACTGTGAGATGGATAAAAACTCACTTAAAGTAAAGACAAGATTGACAATAACTGTCCGAAAGAAAATACCTGTAACCAACACTTACCAAGAGCAGAAATGATAGAAAACCTATGTTTACAACAATTTCTTCTCTAAATGTAGTGTTTGAATGAAGCATTAATTTGTCCTGTAAATGAGATTCTCATAATGATCTTCCACTGAAAACTTGGTGTTTAACCAAAATACGTGGTTGCTTTCTGCTGCTTCTTCATCTTAGGTGAATGCCCACTTCCTCCCCCCTCAAGTGTAAGACTCCTAAGTGCTCCTTATCTGCCTTTTAGTTAGGGTAATGTTAATGTAAAAAAAAATAATTTCTTAATGAATCTTCAAGCACGCAGCTTAGGTAATAGAATAAAAACAACTAACAACAATATAGTCAAAGTAACATGGCAATTTAAAAAGCCAGTTCCTAGAAGCAATTGTTTTCTCAGTTTCTGTAAGTGCCTGATCATACAGAAAATGTTGGAGGTTGGGTTTTTCGGAGGAGTTAATATGAAAATTATTGAAGTTTTTAAAAAATTCACAGAACAGAGTAAAATAATTTGATATTCATCGTGCTACTTTCAGTACCACTCTTACAAGCTCATGATATAAACCAGCATCTCCAATCTAATGAGAAATGAAACCTTAACAATGAAGAATCTGAAAACCAACTTCAAAGATACTCTTGAACTGAGGACCCTTAGTTATTTGCAGATTTGTTAAGAGGAAGTAGAAAAAAAACTAAATTTTTCAGTTTGCACGGTAATTGAGGAAAAAAACCCAAACCCAAAGGTTAAATGAAGTAGCGAAATTCTCCTCTTCTTCTATGACAAGTGTAAGTAATCAAAAAAAACAAAAAACAAAAAACAAAAAACAAAACAAAAAAAAAAACAAAAAAAAAAAAGGGGGGGGGGGGGGAGATCGGAAG
>JBCJKH010014183.1:0-15665 GCA_039877255.1 Loriculus beryllinus | reverse complement strand
TTTTCTTTTTGTGTTTTTTTCTTTTTTTTTTTTTTTTTTTTTTTTTTTCTCTTCTTTTTACAAAAAAAAAAAAAATCCAAAAACACCAAAAAAAAAAAAAAAAAAAACAGCTGATGAACACCCATTTTAAAATGTATGCCTAAACAGGGTTGATTTGCCACTCTTTTAAGACTGCAGGTACTTCTTATGACTTAACATAACAATAAGCATCTTAGTCACTCATTTGCCTTAGGTACAGCTATTAATACTTCCATATTCTTTCACTATTTCTTATCGTAACCGTAAGTACCTAAGGCAAAATTAATTAATTAATCAAATTTTGGTCTCTTTCTCTATTTCTCTACTGGAAATGGTTTTATATGATATTTAGTTCTTTTCTTCACCCTAACTCTGGCTGCTGTGAAATAAATGAATTTGTTTATATATGAAAATTTCTCATGCACATCTATTTAACAATTATAAAAGGAACTTATTTTCTGAAAAAAATCAGTTCAAAACTGTTGCAAAACTTTAAGAATTAAAGGGTAGAAGCTAGAACTGCATTTTAACAACATGGTACGTATTGTTGTCTCATCCTGTAAGGAAACAGAGGCACTCAGTGCTGTAGACAGGAGTAAAATTTCAAAGTCCTGAATCATTTGTGAAAGTGCTGTGGAAAGCAGTGTTTCAACTGCAAAGGAAATATAAAAACGTTTGGTGTGAGCAAAGCTGGACTAGCACCTTAGCTGCCCTAAAAGAAGGATGTCCATGTCCATGGTGAGACGAAGAGTCCCATTTCTTGCCAAGTGGTAACTTGTACGTAGGTGAGGAGTTGTAAGCTGGTAAAACCAGCTGCCTTGGGAATGTCTATGAAAAAGGGGTTAGAAGATGCAGAAAGATGTGGAAATGAGGAAAGGGTGAAAAGCTGTAACCTTTTTTCTAGCAGAGGAGTCTGTGATTGATAGTTCTACCAGACTGTAGCACATTTCTGCACTGTCTCCTACATTTCACTCTTGCTTCAGCCTCCGCAGTCTTGGATGGTGTACCCACTGTATCTTTTATATTTGCAAGTTTCCTGATCTTACCTTACAAAGCAACTTGAAATGTCAAAAAAAGCAAATCGTTATATCACAGAGTAAATTGTGTGTGCATGTGGGGAGGGGTGGGAATAGTATCCTATTTTTTCATAAATGTTTTGTATCTCTTTATATATCTCTCTATAAAGATATAAGGTTAAGTAGACATTGGGTAGAATGAGATTAGCTTTCATCTCCTGGCCAAATTCCATCTTCCTGACTAAATACGTTTTTAATTTCAATTGGGTACAGTCTATTTCCTATCTCAAATTACTTTGTACATAATGTGAGCTCCTGCATTCTCTCCAAGAAATGGGTGTGCTTGCTAAAATGATGAATGATCACTGGTGAGTACTTACACAGTAAAGTTAACAGAATGTTCTTAAATTCCTCTGGAAACAGTACCATACAGCCATAAATCTGTAGTGTTTATAATTAGTATTGAGCAGAGGTAATAAATTGTGGAGATTTCTTTAAGAAGACATATCATGAAGAAGAGAGTTTGGGACTAAGCTTGTGATCTCTGCTTCTTTCACCTTTGGATCAGGGAGTGACAGAACATCAGCAGGGATTTGAAACTCTGAGTTAAAGATACACTTGGATGATAGCTGGATGCTGGGAAAAAGGTTTCCATGAAGCTGCTCTGCTATACTTCCAGCAGTAGGTGTATATAGCAGTTAAATTCCTTGAAAGAAGGTATCTGTGCAGATGACTTGATAGCTTTTGTGTGCGAAACCGAATTCTTATGTGCAAACCCGAAATTTGTAATGCTGAAAGTGTGTGATACATGGATTAAGACACAATCTGATAGAGAGTTGAGATGCATGAAGCTACAGGGCCTGCCAGGACAATATGGGAAGATACTGGGCTCAGTCAATGTGGGCTCAGTCATTGTGAACATCCTAAATCATCCACAGCTTGTTTTCATGTGGTATTAGGGAACATAGAAACTCCACCAAACCCTGGATTGAAATGCCTGTCACATGGTACAGAGAACTGGGGAACAGAATCTGGCAGTGAACTGGAGAATTATTTGGCAGTGACTATCATAGAATCATAGAATGGTTAAGGTTGGAAGGGACCTTCAAGCTCATCCAGGGCACTTTCCTTTAGATCAGGTTGCTCTAAGCTCCATCCAACCTTGAACACTGTTACAGCTTCTCTGAGAAACCTGTGCCAGGGCCTCACCACCCTCACAGGGAAGAGTTTCTTCCTAATGCTTAATCTAAATCTACTTCCTTTCAGTTTAAAACCATTCCCCCTTATTACCATTCCTTACTAATTACCGAAGTCAAGCCTTGCTGTGGAAATTTTTGGAAACTAGTGACAATAATAGGGATTTCAACTGGAGGACGCAAAGAAAATCCTCAGACACCCCCATCTTTTATGGAAATATGTTTTTCACTGTGAACCCAGTATCTCTATTTGCTTAGCTGGCAGATTACAAGGCAGCAAAATAATGCCTCGATAACAAGATGAAGCCTCAGTGACAAAAATGAGTTTCTTTCCTGAGACCTCAGTAAGGTCAGACTAGTCTAAATCAATACAGTACATCAGCACCTTCAAGATAGACACAAATATTTTCATGCTTTTGACTTTCTAGGATATTCAGAACAGACTATCAGCTAAATATTTTCTGAATGCAGAAAATATCACGTGAATGTGAAAAAAAAAAGAACTTGCTTGTTTGGAAATGGTCACGTTGCTGCACATGTGCTTGGTAAAAACTATTCTATGATACTATGATTCTATTTCTCAGGCTATCCCAGGTGCAATGCTTACCCTGTGTCTTCAGACAACTCCAGTTGTAGCTTATTATACGCGTGACTAATGAAATGGTACCTATTACTGAAATGTCATGTTAACATAAAGGGGCCAGGAATGTACAACTACTCAAAAAAGAGCTAAGAAACTGACACTGAAAAATGATGACTCTTGGATGACCAGTGGATTGAAGAGCTGGTCTGCACCCACAGCTCACTCCCGCAAGTGTGCTGTTTCTGTGTCGCAGTGTACACAGCACGTGTATTTATTATGTAGGTGGATTCATTGGTATAAGCCAGCACTGTAAAGGTTGCAACAGCAATGTCAATTTTTAATCATATGTGAGTTCAGGCACATGAATGGGGCTAAAAGCAACAGTTTAGTAACAAAAATTTTAAAATTTGGACAGCCAACTGTTATTTATTAGTTTGATCTTCTCTGGGTTGTTTTCTTTTTTTGTACTTTAATGAAAACTGCTTGATAGAAAAATAAAGTTAAATGGCTGTTTGAAATATACTTAATCAAAAAGCTAACCCTATTTAAAGGTAGTAGAAAACAGTGAAGCTAAAGAAGCCTGCCATGCTTCTTATTAGAAGAATTTAGGAGGTGAATTTAAACACTTGCAGCTTGACTCTTCTACAGTACTATGTGGAAGACAGTGGCCTTATTCTGATTTCCTCTCCCATTTTCTGCATTTGGCTGGTTTTAAGTTATTTATAACTTTTTAAAAGCTGTTTAAAATGTGCTTAATTGCTGGACTAAAGTGGTTTGATCATTGTTAAACTGTGTTTAAGCAGTGACGTGATTATTTTTGACAGAAGCTTGGCACATAACCAACCTTCAAAACTATTTATTGCTTCATTTGCTCTTCCATGGGGAACGTCTTCCTTTAATAAAGAAAAGGGAATAGGATTGGGGTGTTTAGGTACATACAAGGGAGCAGGAGGCATAATGCAGGACTTTCTTTCCCTCCTTACCACCCTCAGAAAGCAAAATTGGAAACACTGTGCTTCTCTCACCTGACTTACCTATTGAGACCACAGGGCTTTTGCAGGAAGGGGGACACAGAATGTCACTTACCACGTGCAGTTTCAGGATCCAGCAAAGGAGCACTTCCGGAGTGATTATTATAAAACCAGCTGCTAAGCCAGGTTCAAAGGGGCACAGGGGTGGCACCTGGACTTTCACAGTACTCAAAACTAGCATGAAGAGTCCCATGTACAGAGAGAGTCATTTTTATAGACCTCAGGCTCTTTGTACAAACACCTGAGATGGTTATTTACCCCTTCCCTTCCATTTTTCATTTCCCTCCCCATTTCCCTTCCTTTGTCCCATTTTGTTTCCCATTTCCCTTCCCTTTTCTCTCCCCTTCCTCTTTGCCTTCCTTTCTCTTTTCTCAATTCATCCTCAGGTCTTTAAATCCATGATAGAAACTGCTTACTTATCTAAGAACTGGAACATGGGAGGAGAAATAGCCAGGCTTCGCTTCAAATAATTGCAAAAGGAGAAATTCTTATGCATTTCAGTGAAAACAAGGACAAAACAGATGCCTGAGCAGGTGCTGTGCACCCCAACAGCCTGGCTGCCAAATTATATGGTCTATTGAGAAAAAATAGGCTCCATACATGCATTTCCCATGCAGTGTCAAAGGGGGAGCACCAAGAATGTCCATTCCAAGTGATATGAATGTTCAGAAATAAATTTCAGACTACGTAAAGGTCCTGATATAAGATAATAATGGTAGAGATGAAGGATCAGTTAAGAGCATTCAAAATGAAAATGAAACCCCCAACAAATAACAGAAAAGCTAATTAACCAGGAAGGCCCTAAATTTGAGACAGAAAAAAACAGCAGACCTGGGCTTGAAGAGTTATGCTGGCTCCCAGAAGCTTTAGATAAATGTAACTACATTGCATCTAGCAGCAAGGTTTAATACCCAAATATGAATTAGCACTTTTAAAATATATAATTAAGCTACTGTTTTTAAACACAGCCAATGCTCTTGTTTGCATATCAGAGAAGAGTTTTAACTAATTACATAAACTAACTCACTTTGCCAGGAAAAAATACACTGTGAAGTTGACACATGGGGATGTCCACTTTTGTTAATTAGAATGTTTATGTAGAAAGCAAGCAAGGAGGGAAAACAGTTTGCTTAGACCCAGCTTTTCCCATAATATTGTGTACAAAGAAAATGCATAGATCAAATTCATATTTCCTTGTCCTCAGCTTACAATTCTTAATGATTAAGATGCCAAAATGTTCTCCCCAGTCTGGTGCATGGTCCGCTACTTGTCATCTTCTATTTGTTCAAACCTGCAGCCCAGCATTCCTAGATGGCCAATGCACCACTATAGTTCTTTCCACAAACGATTTTATTTGGTTTTCAGGATAATTTGATTCATATTCTAAACCTTCAGTTAGTCCTAAGACAAAGCTTATACAAATAACGTTTCTACAGGAACGTTAAAGAAAGTCAGAGTTCAGACGCACATGAGATACATTGCAGGATTTCCATTTGTGTATCAAAAATGTTTTTCACTCATTTACCACCTCTTCACAGGATTTGAAATTATTTTAGCTTATTTATAGACATCTTCTGTGTAAGTGGTTTGCACAGTTCATCTGCTGCTGATGGAAATCCAACACACTTCTAAAAAGAGAGCTGTCTGCAGGGACTCCCCTCATGCTAACGGCTGGGGGAATCAAATGGGGCTGGCAATAATCTGTCTGCTCTAATCCTTATCAGAATATCATTATAGATCACAGTTTGGCTTTCAGTGAGAAAACAGTGAAGCACAAGCACCATAGCATGCTTGGAGACAGACCTGGGGCTCTAATATCATGTAATTTCACAATCATTTTCCACACCAGTAAGTAATTTATTCTGCTGCTGGCTTTTTTTACTGTGACTGCCTGAAGCAGCAACCAGGCTTCTGCTTAGAGTTGCCAGGCTACATCATGCTTGCACCATGTTGTGTACTTTCTTGAACATAAAACCCTCTGGGGACTTGTCCACAGGGGTTACCTTGTGTGCCAGGGCAGGACACCTACCCTTTATACACTTTTAGCCTTATTTTAATCCTTCCAGCTTATTAGTTTAGAGTCTTGTCAAAAAAAAGTGTCAGTGAAGCCGGGCTGAGACTTTGAATCAGACTATTTCATACCTCCTTGTCTTTTGTGCCACCAACCATGTCTTCTGCTGTGACCTTGCTTGTTCTTGCTGAATGCTGCCTGCTCTGTCAAGTACAGTGACCTGTCATCTACATGAGGGCCTCTAGAAATACTTTCATTTGAAAGCAGGTTATTTCTGGAGCTTGCAATGAAGCACATGTTGCTCATGATTTTTTCCTGGGTGGTAATACTTTAAAAGCATTGCACAATTAACTGTAAGTATGGAAGCAAAAAAGACCTACTGTAGGACATTCTAACCCAAATGTCACAAACCTCAATGAGGCGGTTTAAAGATGACCTGATCTGAAACTTCTTGCTGAAATATTTTTCATTGTGAATTGTACTTTGCCAAAATTGTTGGGACAAATATGCCAATGCAAAGCAAAATCTTTCATCAGGACCTTAGATACAGGAAAGTTGAATCCAAGAACCAGCCAGGTTCTTGGGCTTGTAGAAAATCCAGGTTCAAACTCACACCCTTGCTTCAACCACGTTGCTATAGGCTATGTCAGTGCAGGTTTCTCTGCTTTTGACCTGTCTTTGTCCTGAGGTACTTTCCCAGCACAAGAGGCAGCAGTTCTGGGAGTGGCTCTTTGCTTGTTTTAGGGGTCGAGAGCTGCTGTGCTTTGTACAACCCAATGTACCACGTAGGTATCAAGTCAGTTCCAGATTGTATTCCAGAGTAGTATTCCTTGCTGGTCCAACAAATATTAATTGCTTTATACAAAATAGAAAAGCTTCAGTGGGAAAGAAACAAAAAAGAAGCAGCCCCAGAGCTCAGGTCCTAAGTGTTGTGCCACAGCCCTTTCACAAGCAACTACGAGTTTGTTTGTACAAGGAAGAGACATGGAATAAAACCAGCAAAATTACACAGGTGATTACAACAGACTCCCTCATCTCAGAATAAGACACCTTTATTGTTATTTTTTGGAATATGATATTTTGCTGACAAGATAAACCCAAAATAGCATTGCATGCAGAGAAGAGCTAGATGAAGTTCTAGATGAAAGAGAGGAAGAAGAATCAATAGTGATGTCCACGGAGATTTGTCTCTGCTCAGTTGACACCAGCTGCTGAAACCACATGAGTGCTAAATGCTTACATGCTGACCAGGACAGCCTCCTGCTGGAAGCCAAGACTGCTTAGGGGGATGACAGGGCTGTCTCACCCAGCTGGCACCAACTCTGTCACCCAGAGTTGCCTGTACTTCCACCGCAACACCCTGCTTCCTCATTTTCTTGGCTGAAAAGTAAAGATAGTAACACCTTCCTGACTCCTGCAAGGGTTGTTGCAAGGATGAATGAAGGAACGGAAAAGACTCTGAATGCTTCATCATCTTGCATGAGCTCTAAGCATTACTAATGCTGTTATTCACCCTTTATTGTGCACCCAGAAACTTTCACTGAGCAAGAATTTTCTGCCTCCTGCAGATAACAGTCCTGGGTCAAAGAGAACAGTGCAGGAGAAACTGCCTCCAGCACTGGGGATTACAGGCAAGTATCCCAGTTCTAATCATCTTCACCATTTTATAAATTTATAATCTGTTGCTTATCTATTTTCAGGAGGTAAAGTTATGCTTTTTATGTTTGTTTCATCTGAAGAAATTTCACTTATTCTCCTCCGAGTTGGTTATTCTACTGATTTTTTTTTTTTAATTGGCACAGATCTTGTAGTTGTAGTTATTCCCCAAAGTGTGAAGAAAAGGGAATACTGTGCAGCCAAATTTGAACATGGCTGTAAACTCCTAGAAAAAAAAATCTAATAAAGTACAAGATTTTTACTGTGACTTTTACATTTCATTTTTATGTGATTTCATTTTATTTGTCTGCCTTCTGTTTTGATAATTACAGAATAAATTTAGAAAACAATTTGCTCCTTTAGTGCTCTTTTGTTCATCTTTAATGAGACTAACAAGTTGGCTTCTGTATCTGTGGGGATTTCAATCAATAAAGCAGTATCCTCACCTAGGACTTAATAAGATTTTAAAAATATATGAGAACTTCAACTTTGTCTTGGAATACACTTACAAAATTTAATTGTTCTTAATGAACCATGAAGAGGAGCTGTATGTTTTAATATATAATTTCTGAGCAAAGGACATAAAAGGACTGCTATTCTTCTACTTCGGACTTTAAAGAACTTCTCTTGTTCTCACCAAGGTAATTGAAAGCTGTTTGTTCAATGTTCTTCACTCTTTTACAGATAAGCTATTAAGAAACAGTCGAGAATTACCAAAAGAAATAAGAAGGAAGCAGGGGTACTTAATGGGACAATTAATAACAAATTGTCTAGAGATTTATTACTACTTTCTATGTAAATACATCAATGTTTTATTTTTTGCCTGCATTGGATTTCGTCAATCTCTTACATGCCTCTAGCCCAATTCCCAAATCCATATACTGCATTAAACATTCCACTCAATACTGACATATGCTTTTCATTTTCCCCATTGAAACAGTTTCCCAGGTGCTAGCTCTCTTTTTCACTGTCACTGGGGAATTCAGCCTTTTATAAAACACACAATGAACTTTAAGCTTGAGTTATGCAAAGCACCTCATTTAAAATTGATGCTTTCTCTAAAACATATAGAAAATTACTGTCTTCCAAAGGCTGTAAGTCTTGATTTCCATAGGCAATAAATAGGACCTAATCCTGTACTTAATACAGAAAGGGGATCAGGGCTGCCTGGCTACCAGGTCACAAACTTAGCCATGAAACTTGGATCCCATCATGGTATTAAACAGTGTACAGCTAGTTTGTTTTGGCCAACTAAATGGAGTCACTCAGGAACTTAAAATTCAGGTCCAAAGTATATTCATATTAAGCTCTTACTTAAATAAAAGTGCTCACCCTGACAAGTAGAACAAGTTACACATTTCAGCACTGGGTTTGGAAATAGATGGGCAAGATTGATTTTACCATGAGACACATATGCCAAGTCCAAAGATGACAATGGGCCTTAATTTCCAATGCCTCTAACTCACTCCTGTAAAACATAATCATAACAACACTCCCCCTTTCGCTACTGACATGACATAAAATGACAATTTTGATCTAAACTCAGGTGTCTTCGGGTCCAAGACAGCATAATGTATAAACAATGAAGTTGCTCACAGGAACAGACTCCAAATCACCTCTGACATAAACATCATACCAAACTGGCTTTGGAAGTCTGAAGTTTTAATTTTGTTCATGGACTGTGGTCCCCATCCTCCTCTGTGTCAAGGTAATTTGGATAATTTATAAATACAAGTAATTAAGCAGGTGTAAATAACACCCTGGAGCATTTAAGTGTGCTCTTTTCCACTGAGAACAACATAGTTAAATGAAGTTGTTAATATTGCCATTTGTCGGAATCAAGCATTACAGATACATGCTAACACGTTAATTAAATAGTCAAGATTCTGTCATTATGATTTGATTCACAATATTTCACTTGAGAACAACCAAGATTCATCCATAGATACACACGCTTCTTAAAATGGAATATTGAAATTATTATGTAAAACCCAGTGTAGAAGAAAGATGTTCGCTTGCCATTATCTGGCAAGAAAGATATTCACTTGCCATTATCTGGCAAGAAAGATATTCATTATCCATATAAACAAAAGAAGGCATTTTTCTAATGTATTCAACCAACCCACAGCCAAAATGCTCCATCAATATATAGTGTAGGAAGTTTAAGCAGCATCTGCAGGTGATATCTTCACATATTCAACTATGATATGTCAACTTTGATAAGGAAACAAATCACATGCATGTTATTACCCTGGTTAGGAGAGAGCTGTAAGATTCAGGAAGACCACAGGCATCCCTAGTGTGTCCAGGTGCAGGCACAGGTCAGCCCACATGTTGATACATTCACATGCATTATGCACGGTCCTGGTATCAGGGGGATGGAATATGCTTTTTATTTTAGTGGGAAGCATTGTTACAGCTGGAAGTGTAATGGCCAGGCACCCCAAAGGATCAGGGCTTACCCTGCTTCTCAGCTACCCAGTGAGATGGTAGGAGCAAAACCAGATGGTTGATATCACCTGCCAGCTTCAGAGCAGATCAAGGTCCTGTGCTGATACGTAGAAACACCATTCTCAGCCCAGCATACTGGGTCCTTTGGCAGTGTAGACATGGAAGAGCTGTTTATGGACCACACACTGGTTTAGGCAGGTGATACATGTCTACAAAACCAGGCCAGTCACGGCAGAAGCACTGCTGAGCAAACTCAGCTCAAGAGCTTCATGTCCTTAAAATATTTTTATCTTTTAAATAGCATTTTGTGACCTAATCAGGTTTAGGACTTGGAGCTGGACTGCTGTCCTGAACACTGGTACTCAAATTGTGTCTGTGATGAACTGGAGTTCCGTGTATGAAATCCTGTAGTCCCCAAGTCTTAGCTTTCGCTCTTCAGTGCTTTCTACTGATTCAATAATCTGACTCTCTGACCTTGTGGCTATTTGGCTTCTGAGGTTAAATCTTCTCTTTCAGGGAAGAGGAATTGTTTATAACCAATAAACCTCTTATAGGAGCCTTCAGGGAATATCATCACATCCACAATGAGAGACAGCAAATGTTTTTCCAACATACTCTTCATATGAAAGTATAACTGGACCAAGACCTTGTTTTAAAGGAGAAGCTATTTGCCAGACAGAGCCATAGCTTGTAAAAATGGAAAGAAAAAGGTTAAAAAGTGTCAAGAAGATTTTTGCTAAAGTTTCCTGTTGCAGAATTGAGAAGCCTATGCACTCTCCACAGGGGCTTCACCTGTAGGCTTACCAGTTGTGAAATGGTAGGAACGGATTAGTAGTGTTACTCCCCAAGACGAGGTGTTGTGTTTGGAAATCATTGTCAACCATGTAAAAGGGAACATGTTACTTTTAAAAATGAAATATATTTTTCCTCTTCTCCATGTTCAATTACTATTTCTCAGCTCTAAAAAAGCAGGAAGAGAGTGAAAGTTTATGAGTGTGGAGAAAGGAAAAGCCCTTTTTTCATGTTTTCATCCTAAAAAAAATAATTTTACATGGAAAGCATTCCTGAGAAAAGCTCTACTTTTCCAGTTCTACTTATGCATGACACAGAAAAGGCCAATTAAAGGAACTGTCAGAAGTTTCAATGTCAACAGCAGAGAAAAAAGTAGAAACTAATTTTATCCGACTTTACCTCTCTTATTGCTGTCTGCTACAAATCAAACACCCATTTCCAAAGTGTTCCCTGATGAGTAAGATCAAGACCTGGCAAAGGTGGAAAAAGATCCTGCAGAGTTCAAGAGATGGTCAATAATTCCTCTTTTTGAATCATCCTGAAATGTTAATTGAAGATTTCATCAAGATAATTTTTTAATCAGTCACTGACAATTTGCAGCTGCTAAATTGCCACAGCAAATCCAGGTCAAATTTTGCCCATGACAAATCAAATTTTTTTTGTCTCTTCCTCCAGCCAAACTCCTCAGTCATATTTTCATAGCTTCTTATTACAGACTACACAATTTCTTGGCATGTCTATCCTGACTCAGGAAGCAACTTCCCTTGTATGTGCACACTATCCACACTGTTATTCCTCTAGCAGCCTGTATCAGAGCAGGAAACCACACAGCTGCTTTCTTCTGTATGTCCAGCCCTCTCCACTTACTTTGCAATAATTTACCTATCCTCTGGCTGTACGCCAGCTCCTGCAATTCCCAACTCCTGCTTTTGTAACAAGGGGTCAGGCTGAAAAAATAACTTTGTGCTGAAATCTTAGCTGCAAAAGTCTCAGTGGAGAGAAAGAAATCAAACAAATACTAGACAAAATAATACAAGCCTTTCAAATGGGTATGTCTACCATTATTAAACTAGAACACAAAATGCTGTGATTTGCCCTTCCATTGGAGAATGTCCTCATTTCTGTTTTGTTTTCCCAATGTCTGAGCCCAGCCTTTTGGGGAGAGGGATCATTATCAAAGAGATGGTGCGATCAGAGAGGCAAAAGTACACTGCCAGCAAAGAGGTACCAACTGCCGACTGACAGCAGCTATGTGCCTAAATGAGTTTTGGTTAGACTTTGGTGTCTTGCTCGCTGTTTCAGAGATATTTTCAGGCTAAAGAGTAAATTACAGCCAGAAGGTGACAGTGTGAGATGACACAAGAAAATGTTACCAACAAGACAAAGTTAATGACCCGTCCCTGCTAGCAAAATCAATAATTAAAAAAAAAGAAATCACCTTTTCCAAATATTAGAAGGTGGCTCTATACACAGTTTCATGATGGATTACACACATTTTAACTGCACTGCCAAGAAGTTTACTTCTTAACCACAATTTTCAGAGTGTCTTCCTTGCCCAGGTAGAACAAGCTGTGATGTACTGCTGTAAAGTTCTCCTACGTTTAACAAGATGAATGAGGTTTCCACTCTTATTATGTTATTTTTTTTTTTAATGCTATGTGTAATTTTTTCAATCTTGAATTATTAATTCAATATATTAATTAAAATTTGTTAATTAAATGAAATATTAAAAAACCTTTCATTACAACTTTTCTCAATACACTGTTTCTTAAAGTTATACCACTTTGCTCTTGGGTGATGGAAAAAAGAACAAGCTGCTTGAAGCCAGACATCCTAATTACGATGTGGGACAGAAATAGTAACCAAGAGATCTATAGAAAGAAGGGGAGGAGTTGAACCACAAGATAGGTTCATGCACAAACAAAAAAGTAAAGTCAATTTCTAGGTAATATGGTTTTGGGCAAGTTCAGCCAGAGCATGATGCTGAAGATGAGACAGGGCCCTGACTAATCTGAGCCACCTCCATATCAAAAAGCTTTGGGCAGTTTTCCTGCCTCCACCAAAGGAAGAGCTATTGTATGACTTACAAATCAAGCTGTTTTAGAAAGTTACTGCATTTACATTCAATAAGTCAAAATCAGTTACAGAGCAGTGAGTACAACTGCTGGAAAGCATACCTATAACCATGATCTGAAATCCTGTCTTCTGTCGCTTTCATTCTTATGATTTTGACAAATTGTCCTCATTTCTCCAACATATTTTGCCTGTGTAAATTCAAAACACCATACGAGGCTCAGTTCTTTTAAACATTTTTGCTTGTGTAACATAAAAAAGCTAAGTGGATGAGGAAACAAATTATTTGCTTCACCTCTGGAGGGAGGAGCCCCTTTTTACTATCACTTATGTTTCTACAGAATAATGATGGATATTTTGTTTTCCACATTGCATATTGCACTATTTTCCAAGTTCCTTACAAATTTAAGAACATAGAAAACCAAGGACACAAAGTATTTACCTTGGTTAATTTTATCTTATGACTTCATCCCACACACAGCATTTCCTTTGTCTAGTGCTTCCATAACCCTATTTCAACTTAATGAGGAATGATTACAGTAAACACTGAAGCCCACGTCTTTTCAGAGCTTTTGAGTGTAATGTTTAGCTCTGTACTGTTTCCAGAATGCCATGTGAATGGAATAGTACAGAGACTTCCCTCATCCCTTGGAAGGGAGGAGGACTGGA
This sequence comes from Loriculus beryllinus, assembly GCA_039877255.1. Taxonomy (NCBI): domain Eukaryota; kingdom Metazoa; phylum Chordata; class Aves; order Psittaciformes; family Psittacidae; genus Loriculus; species Loriculus beryllinus. The sequence goes on along the minus strand of JBCJKH010014183.1, from coordinate 2,169 downwards.
TTTTTGATATGAGAGTCTTTAGAAATAACAGGGTTTTTGGATATGAGGGTCTTTAGAAATAACAGATTAACTGGCTACATGAATTCATCATGTAAAGTCAAATAAATGTTCCCAAACCCACCAGGCATATTAGCGTGCTGATGATTTAAACACATTTTTCTGACATAATTAAAAAACAATTTTTTGGGAGCCCTCATCACACTGTAACTGTCTCAGTAATTTGCTGTGCAGTCTGTAATACCCATTTTTAATTCCAGGAGTAGTTAGATATCTCCTGGGACTTTCACTGAACATATTTTCTTGTTTGTCCTTTATACTTCTTCAGATAAACTGATCTTGATTCTCTCTTGTCAGAGAAAGACCATTAGAATCATCATTAATTCTTGCTATTTAGAATGCTATAATAATATGATGGCCAGGACATAAATTGGCCTCTGTACTTTCCACACTTCTCTCTCATCTTAAATAAATATCAATTATATTACTATTAGTTAATAATAAACCTGAATTAAATTTAAGGTGCCCTCTTTTAGCAGGAGCTAATATCAGCTTCCCTGAAGCAAGAAAGAAGCACTGTGTAAACCAGGCTGGACACACTGGAAAATGATCCAAACTTTTATCCAGACATGGAACCAGTCCCAAAATCAACATTTTAAATATTTGCCTCTTCCCTGTCAACTATTTCTCTCTCTCTGAAGAAGGGGATTTTCTTTATGAGGTTATGCTGATGTGGGAATGCTTCTTTGCTCCCCGAGGTGAGCAATAGTTCCATCACCACAAAAAAGGTATAATTACAACTAAATTTAAAACTACAGAATGATAGCAGTGAATACCCTTGCAAATGGAGGAGCGCCTCATTAACTGTGGAAGAGACAAAAGAAGTCACAGCTTTCTCATTTGTGAAGGAGTTAGGGAAACACCTTCGTGATATTAAGCCTGTTTAGAAGGAAGGCATATAACATTTGAACTGTTTACTTTCCCTGTCTCCAGGGTGAAAGCATGAAGCTATTTTTCTTAATTATCAGCTCTCTAAAAAGTCGTTCAAATATCCCTTATGAGGGAAAATCTAAACAAATCGCAGGTGCCTAATGCAGTTTCATGGTAGACAGCTAGCAGATAGATAGATGATACCTGTAAAGGTTTGTATCTTTCTCCAGTCAAAACAGATGATAAAAAATAAGAAACATAATTTTCCTTACATATTTCCTTTATTGTGCACAGTTTTTGTGGGACAATGGAGTCTTTTTATTGAAACATTTTGGAAAGATATAGTTTATTTATTTATTTATTTTTCCTCTCCCTAGAGATCTGTCAAACTGCAAGACCTATAAAAATACTGGACTTCCCTCATTTTCCTACAGTCCCTAGTTTTAACTCTTCAAAATGAAAAGAAACAGCTTTTCATTGCTCTACAAACGGTAAGGACTGACAACATAAGGAAAAATATTCTATAAACCCTGTAAAATTTAGAAGAGCACTTTGGTAGGTACAAGATCTCTAGGTATGATTCTATGATGTACCTGAATTTTCTAGGTGTTGAAAATTTCTCCTAGAATGAAGACCGATGCGGCACATATCCAGCTCTCCTTTTTCCCTATACTATTCACCAGATACAGCTATTCTCATAATGGATTTTTAAATCATAAATCAGTTTCCCAGGAACTGTAGGAATTGCTGTTCACTCTGGACTTCAATTCTTAGTGACAGGCTGCTTCTTTTGAGGGTTTTTGTTTTGTTTTAGTTTGTCTTTTTTCTCTTGTGCTCTTTTCATTTGTGATTTGAAAACATTCTTCCTTGATGGAAAACATGTAACATCTTTCACAGAAGCTTTTTCCTGCTCTTCGCCAGAAATAAGTAGTTTGACAGTATCAGAACTTAAATTTCTGTAAAGGAAACCTAGTCTAGACAGAACTCAGAACTGGCCAGAACTTCTGTTTGCACATTTTACCATGCTTTAAATTGTTTAGAAGTTCACAGGGCTGGAGGAGAAGGAAAGTGGATGGTGAGAGCACAATGTAATCTTCTCTGATCTCTGAATTCATGCTTACTAATGGTACTGGGTCTAATTGCAAGGAGACAGGATGAAGACCTATTCCTAATACTTGCTTTTCAAGCTCCTTTCTGCTTTGCTCAGCTGCTGCAACACATACCACACAAAGCACACTCAAA
>JBCJKH010014180.1:14510-26826 GCA_039877255.1 Loriculus beryllinus | reverse complement strand
GAAGAGCAATGCAAACCATTCCAAAATGCTCCACTCTGCACGACAGTGTAAGATCATCACTGTCCTCCCAGGCTACATAGAATTGTTTTGGTTGGAGAAGAACTTTTAAGACCATCATGCCCAACCATTAACTCAGCACTGCCAAGTCTGCCACTAAACCAGGTCCCCAAGCACCTCATGTACACATCTTTTAAACACTTCCAGGGATGGTAACTCAACCACTTCTTTGTGCAGCCCGTTCCAATAGCTGACAACACTTTGGGTGAAGACATTTTTCCTAATATACAGTTTAATCCCCCCGGCACAACTTCAGGCCAGTTCCTCTTGTTCTATCACTTGTAACTTGGGAGAAGAGACCAACACCTACATCACTACCTTTCAGGTAGTTATAGAGAGCGATAAGATTCCCATGAGCTTTCTCTTCTCCAGACTAAACAACCTCAGTCCCCTCAGCCACTCCTCATAAGATTTGCTCCCTAAACCCTTCATCAGTTTTGTTGCCCTTCTCTGGACCCACTCCAGCACTTCCATGTCTCTGTTGTAGTGAGGGGACCAGAACTGAACACAGTATTCAAGGTACGGCCTCACCAGAGCTGAGTACGTGGGAACAATCACTTCCCTGGCCCTGCTGGCCACACTATTTCACACAAGTCAGGATGCTGTTGGCCTTCTTGGCTACCTGTGCACACAGTGCTGGTGTGCACTACCTGTGCATACATACATTCTGGTCATTTTCCACCGAGCAGCATTCCAGTCACTCCTTCCCAAGCCTGCAGCGCCACATGGGGTTGTTGTGACCTAAGAGCAGAACCTGGCACTGGGCCTTGTTGAGCCTTATACAATTGGCCTCAGCCCATCCAGACAGGCTGTCCGCATACGTTTGTAGAGCCTCAAGCAGATCAACACTCCCGCCCAACAAAACTTACTGAGGGTGCATTCAATCCCCTCATCCAGATCACTGACAAAGATATTAAAGAGAACTGGCCCCAGCATTGAGCCGTGGGGAACACCACCTGTGACCAGACACCAGCTGGAATTAACCACAACTCTTTGGGCTCAGCCATCCAGTTTTTTACGCAGCAAAGAGCACACCCACTCAAGCTATGAGCAGCCAGTTTCTCCAGTAGAATGCTGTTGAGAATCGGGTCAAAGGCTTTACTAAAGTCTAGGTAGAAAACATTGACAGCCTTCCCCCTCCTCCACTAAGCAGGTCCTCGTGCCATAAGAGATCAGGTTAGTCAAGCAGGACCTGCCTTTCATAAACATATGCTGACTGGGCCTGATTACCTGCTTGTCCTTTACATGCCGCACATCATGATGGCACTCAAGCTGATCTGATCCATACGTTCCCCAGTGCCAAGGTCAGGCTGACACACCTGTAGTTCCTTTGATCTTAATTCCAGCCCTTCTTGTAGATGGGCATCACATTTGCTCACTTCCAGTCAACCGGACCTTCTCAGCCAGGACTGCTGACAAATGATGGAAAGTGGCTCAGTGAACACTTCCACCAGCTTCCCTGAATATCCTTGGGTGGATCCCATTTTGCCCCATAGACTTGTATGTGTCCAAGTGGCATAGCAGGTTGGTAACCACTTCCACTTGGATTACAGGGGCTTCATTCTGTTCCCCATCCCTGTCTTCCAGCCCAAGGGGCTGGGCACCCAAGGAACAACTGGTCTTAATATTAAAGACTGAGACAAAGAAGCCATTAAGTCTTAGCCTTTTCCTCATCCTTTGTCACTGTTTACCCAAAAAAAGAAATCCAATTAAAGATGGAAACTCTCCTCAGCCCTACTTTTGTTGCTAATGTATTTATATAAATATATTTTATTGTCCTTTACAGCAGTAGCCAGATTAAGGTCTAATTGGGCTTTGGCCCTTCTCATTTTCTCCTAGCATAACCTCATAAAGTCCTTGTAGTCCTGAGTGGCCTGACCCTTCTTCCAAAGGTCATAAACACTCCTCATTTTAATGAGTTCCAGCCATAACTCTCTGTTCACCAAGGCCAGTCTTCCCCACTAGCACATGGGGCCGGGTCCTGTGCCTTTAAGATTTCCTTTATGAAGAATGTTCAATGCCATTCCTGGACATCTCTGTCCTTCAGGACTGCCTCCCAAGGGACTCTGTCAACCAGGCTCCTAAATAGGTTCTGCTGAGCCCCCTCTCCTTGTCCAAGAATTGGAAACTTATCATTTCATGATCACTATGCCCAAGACAGCCTCCAAACATCACTCTACCCACAAGTCCTTCTCTATGCATAAACAACAGGTCCAGTGGGGTGCCTTTCCTAGTTGGCTCACTCACCAACTATGTCAGGAAGTTATCTTCCTCCTAATTCAGGCACTTCCTGGGCTGTTTCCTCTCTGCTATATTGTATTTCCAGCAGACATCTGGTAAGTTGAAGTCCCCCATGAGAACACAAGTAGTGATTGTGAGACTTCTCCCAGCTGGCTACAGAGTATTTCATCTGCCTCTTTATCCTGGTTGTGCAGTCTGTAACAAATTCCCACCATATCTTCCTTGGCCTTTTCCCTGATTCTTACCCATAAAAACTCAACCCCATCACCAACATCATTAAGCTTGAGACAATCAAAACATTCCCTAGCACAGAGGGCTACTCCATTGCTTCTCCTTTCTTGCCTATCCCTTCTGAAGGGATTGTAGCCATCCACTGAGTTTGTAGCCATCCACTGCAACAGTCTAGTTGTGCAAGTCATTCCACCATGTTTCCATCACAGCAACTATGCTGCACAATGACTTCCAGCTTCTCCTGTCTGTTGCCCATGCCGTGTGCATTGGTGTAGATGCATTTCAGTTGAGCTATTGATCCCACCACCTTTTGGGGGGGAGAAGCCCTAATTCCTATGCAAACATTCCATTCTCAGGTGCTTCTGTTGTTTCTAACACACCACTAACTCTTGCATCTTTGCTACTGTATGGATTCCTCTGCCACAGAGATGGCAGATCAAAGGAACATGCTAGCACATCACCCCTCAAACACTGGTGTGCTGCCCTCATGGCCATCTCTAGTGAGCCTGGGTTTATCTCTTTCCCCCTTCAAATTCAGTTTAAAGGTCTTTCAATAAGCCCTGCTAATTCCTGTGCAAAGAATAATTTCCAAGAGATATCTCCAACCCCTCTAGTAGTGCTACCTTGGACAAACATAAATGAAGATTTTAACCATCATACTTCTACCTCTGAGGTGGATTATTCTTGCATCTCAGTTTTCCCGTTAACATGAACGAAGGCACGATCTCTGAGTTCGTGACCTAATTTGCTGCCATTGGGTAGAAAACACCTGTTCCTTCCATCACTATTCTGAGATAGTGATTTTCCAGAGGAAAAAACAAGTTTGTATGGTGCATGTTAGAGATACCCAGTTCCAGAAAACAGACTGAAATTAAGTACAAGGAATCTTAATTCTACTTGTAACAGACATAAACCCAAAAAATACCTACTTGATCAATGTCTGAATGGTCCTCAAGTAAGCATCCCTGCAGTTTCACCAACAGTCTCAACTGCTGCAAGACTATTATGAGCATACACGGATAGATACAACATGGATACTGTTGTCTACCTCCAAAGCACAACACAAAAGCAAAGTTCATGCTGCTCTTACAAATACTCCAACAAGCAAAAGTGGATGTTCCTGCTCTCACTCACCTTATGTCATGGCAGCTCCTACAATTCGTGCAGCAGAAGAGCCATTACCTCTGTACTGCTGACTTGGAAAGTCTAACGATACTTGAGACACAACATCTGGCACTTCATATCAAAAAATCTGTGATTGTGATCCCATTCAAGTGTAATGGGCTGCACACTCTTTGGCACTGTGCAACCATTTGAAGAAAAATTAAAGTTGAATTCCTACATGTCTATCTTTTCAAAGGAAACATGGTACAAAACATGGTATGAAGACAAGGAACCTGGCAATGCAGGCATCTGCAAGATTGTGCTAGCTGCAACATCCTAACAATGCAAAGAGGCAAATATCCTTTTAACACATGGCTTTTACCGGCTATTATACCCTTACGTTCTTAGTGAAGATGCAGGTAGCATTTTTTAAATTGCCATCCTTACATGTACTTTATTTTGACAGTTTGCAATTCTGGAAGATTACTACTTCCTCATTACAAGCACAATAAAAGTTACAGAAAAATCTGTGTATTTATAACAAAGCAAATAGGGTCTTAAAATAAAGTTGGAATAATCTGTGCAGTAAAAGTGTGCAAAAAGTAGATAAATATTCTGATTCTTAGGCCCTGAATGTTGAAATGGCTCTTTAAAATAGAAAGTCTTGAGGACGCAATGATTAAAATAACACTAACTTGGTTAGCAGTAAATGATCACATCTCCCTTCAGACTAAAACTGTAGACAACAGCTAGTAGCTGACATCTCACTTCAACATTTTACAGCTGCTCTAAAGCAAAGACTTTAGATATTTGAATGCATGCATGCATTCTTATTTTCCCAGGATTTCAAAGTCCACATCCAGGCTGTTGCTCAGCCAACATAAATGAGTAATTCAAGGAGGGCATGACTGCTTCTTGTATTAACTTGATAAAGATGTTCCACTTGAAGTGCATCAACAGTTGTGTTAAGTCATCCCTTTCACAGGCTTATACTCATTCTGTGCTATGTTACCGGTGAAGAAATAAAAAAGTGTATTGTTACAAAAGTCTTTACACTAAACATAATAAGTATTTAGATTATTATTATTTTTATTATGCCTGACTTAAAATGTCAAAATACAATCAAATAGACCTTTATTATTTCCTGATTTTCAATTAAAAACAATTTTATCAACTGACTGCAATCTGCACTCAAGTTTCATTTCATTAGTTTTGGCATGCAACTTAAAGGACTGATATGTGCTCTTTAAAACACATCCATCTATTTTCAGATAATTCCATTATACTGAAGATTGATTTAAGTTGATTTAAAAACAAAACTTTAATCCAGGGCTTGAGCTAAAATATCTTAAAAATACTAAAAATACATATTAAATATCTTATATTTTCCTGTGTCAATCTGCAGATCACAACAGGGAAAGATTTGATCAATACTGAGTTTCTTTTTCTCTTATCACAGCAGGGTCATTGTAAGGGACATCAAAATTAGAGGGAGAAGAAAATTTATATTCTCCTTTCCTTAACATATTTCCATTTCATAGATAACTAAATATGAACGTAGTTACACTAAATATAAAACATATACTGCAGAATTTATTCAAAGCCCAGGGAGGAAAAGATGTCCAGTTTATGTAGAAGATGACTGATTACATCTGACTGATTACCTTCTATGCCATGGACAAATCCATCATGTGCTTCATAACCCTGTTCAGTGACTAATGTTAGGCCAAATGCTGTATTTAATGCTTCACTAGATTCAATCACATCTTTTATTTTTCCAAGTAGAACTGCATCTATTTACAAGATTTCCATTATTGTCTGCATTTTAGGGGGAGTGGTGATGGTGTCTGAATCCTTATGATAACTAATTCTAATATTACATTTTATCTTGTACCTAAGCAAAGTTTCTGAATGGCTTAAATAGTTTTATTCCAGAAGTAAGACAAGCATAGGCACTTCTGAGGGTGGGAGGAGATGGGAAGAAGCAGTCAGACCCTGAATTATTCAGATTATTATTTGATATTCACAGAATCAAAAAAATCACAGAATGGTTAGGGTTGGAAAGGACCTGAAGATCATCCAGTTCCAACTCCTCTGCCATGGGCAGGGACGCCTCACACTAGACAATATCGCCCAAGGCTCTGTCCAACCTGGCCTTGACCACCGCCAGGGATGGAACATTCACAGCTTCCTTGGGCAACCTGTTCCAGTGCCTCACCACCCTCACAGTAAAGAACTTCTTCCTTACATCTAACCTGAACTTCCCCTGTTTAAGTTTAAACCCATTACCACTTGTCCTACTACTACAATATTGAACACTAATTTTCAGATTACACCTTATTTTTATTTATGGTTTGTATCATATTATTAGAATGTGGGTTTTGGTATTGGGTTGGGTTTTCTTTTTCCCTCTGGCATGACAGTTACCAACACCGATATTCACAAAGATAGAGATCAAACTTGGATCAGTCTGACTCCTTTCATGTCCACCTTCTACAGGCAGTGGGCTGTTTTTCCAAGATTTCTGGACATGAGGCAGCATAGCCAAAGCTCCTTCTCCAGCCTGGCACTGATCCCACGCAAATGGCCCAAGAAGTGACAGATAATGCACAGGGGCTAAAAGTGAAAGAGTTGGCAGATGCAGGCAGACTCTTAGTGCGCCAGCTGTAAGCGCTGACATGTTTGTTTGGGATTTCCCATCCCTTAAGTTCGCATTGTCAGGCCTCTCATTCCTGCATGCATAACCATGCAATGTTCTCATTAATTTCAGATAGTACAAACCCAAAGCAATCAACTATTTTGCTTGCAGACACAAAGAATCAATTTCCTAAATCTCTAGGGGAAAATCACTTTTTTTTTTTTCCAGACCCACCTACTTCATCTTGAAAATACATCATGAATTAGGAAAACACTTGGGAAAACCAGACTTTGTATTAATTTGCTAGGCTGTGTGTGGAGCACAGTATTAACAATTAGCAGCAGAACAGTGTTTGAAAGAGTACTTACGACTCAGGTCCGCAAACTGCTTCACTCCACCACGTTTCTCCAGTGAGAAGATTAGGGCAACACCTAAAATCTTCTCTTTCAGACACAGCTTCAGAAAAAACCAATTTATTTTTTTCTTTTCTAAATGTCTTTCCTCTACTGAAGTGTGTAAATCAGATTAAAATTAAGAATCCAAAATATTTAGCTATTTAATTATATATCCACTCACTCTAATCCTATCACTACATTTCTCAAACAGATTTAGTACTCCACGTGATACTGAGAATGTCAAGATACCTCAAATATACAGTATTTGTGCTTGAAGTTGATATACTTCAAAACGTGTTATATAGAGATACTCAACATTTAATGCTCAAGTTACAGAAGTAGGCTAATTTTAGTTATTAAATAGAAAAGTTACACAGTGTGCTGTGCATCATATTGATTTTAAGTACTTCTGCCACCTTACACCAAAGTAACTTGCACATATTAGTTCTATTTCAGTGCACAGGGAAAAGAAAAACGAAATCAGCTCATACATCACAAAAATGATTAAATGGTCTAAAGGTTAAAAGTGGCTAATGGTTCCTGCCGTACCAATTTCTATACGGTTTGCAGACTTTTGATAAAAACAGAGATTGATTTTTCAGAAGCTTCACAGCACATGAAGAAAATTAATTTAAATGTTTCCGAAGTTTTATTCATTAAAGATAATTTGTCCAAAATCACTTTCAGTTTGGTCAGCTACAGGAATGTGTCCTAGCTTGGGGCTCATCACTGGGGCTGTCTAATGGAATTGAAAAAAAAAAAACAAAAACAATCAACATACCACTAAGATTGTAGCCTGCTTTGTCTAATCTTGGCTGTGAACTCTTGCTTTCTACACAATACTAACAAGTCAGCCACTTGGTAATGGCACAGCTTTATTTTCTGACCACCAATACCTATTGTTAACATCATCAAAAGGAATTCCTGTAGGAACTTCAGGACAGTAATATTTGGTCAGAAGGGGACAATGTGGTTGAATATTCACTCTCTGTATTTAAAACTGCTTCCTAAACTATATAAATGAGATTGTTAGTACATTTGTATGTTTGTGTGTTTCTCCCTGCCCTGCGGAAGTGTTTTAGGGCCAGGTTGGATGGGGCTTTGAGCAACCTGACCTAGTAGAGAGTGTCCCTGTCCATGGTGCAGGGTTGGAACTAGATGATCATTAAGGTGCCTTCTAACCCAAACCGTTCTATGATTCTATGATTATATCCAGAACATTGAAATCCTGGGTGTGACCTGTAGCTTCTTTTTAACCTACTATAGAGCAGAACCACTAAAATTACTGAGAAAGCAACCTGTAGATTTAGAAACAAATATAAATTTAGATCATTTCTGCATTAAAAATAATTGACATAACTCATTTAATGCTGTTTTTCATCAAATGTGCTATATTTCTGTTCAGATATTATTTAATCACTTATTACTAAAATCTGAAAAAAAAAACCCAAACCTGACCTGGTCAAACTGCGTTTAGATTTTACCAGTAAAAGTCTCCTCATTTTTAGTGATATCTATTTATCATTTCATTACCAAAAAATAGCCATGTTATATGAATCATTTATATCATCAAAGCAGTAATGAGAACAGTATTATTCAATAATAAAAGCTGGAAAGAGTTTAAACACCATTTGAAAGTAAACAGTTACAATCCTTTATGCCCACGTCTGGGAAGTGTCCAAATGAAAGTTAAAGATCTCATGGCATTTTTTCTAAATAAGTAGAAGCAATCCCAAGATGTTGGCTAACATGTATTTTCTCAATTAAAAGCAGATTTCAATGTCCAAAGCTATGTGTCAGCAATTGCTAAGAGCCTACGCATATGACATATCCAAAACTCTCTACACCATCAGTAAGTATCTAGTCACTTTGCTGAATAATGCTATTCCAGATGCTCAAGTGGAAAAGGTGAATGTATTCTCATAAGCACATGAAGCACAGTGACATTGCCCTGTACTGTTATGAAAACAGAAGTTATCAGTTGAGCCCACCTTTTCTTTTATTTTATGCTTCATGCCAGAAGTGTTAAATATGATTTCGGTGGCCATATGAAACACTCTGATGCTGCCAGATTGTAAAGTGAACAAAAATCCTATGGAACACACATGTATACATACAAAATAAAGGCAGCAGAAATAATCCCGTATCTGCCATTCCCTAACTTGCACACATTGAATGAGTTAAAAAAGGCTTTTTTTTCTTTTTAGTTTCTTCTACAGAATTTTTTAGGTTATGTGCTGTTTAAAGAGAAGGTGCAATTTCCTTTATGTCCTTTAAAGCCTGTAGACCTGATGTCACCCACTCAAGACCTCAAATCTTCAGTTGCCAATACTGAGGCACAAACTCTTATTCCAAGGACCTCAGGATCAACTACATTACCTATAGGCAGAATGCTGCTATCCTGAGTTTGAAAAAATTAGAAAATCAGGCAATGAGTTTATAATGAAAAAGGTACAAACCCAGAGTTCCAAGTCCCTCAATTCAAAAGATTTCCTAATGCTATGTCTCAGGCTCCTGCTATTTGGAGTCCTCATCTTCACTGTTCAAGTTTTGTTCTTATTTTGCCATATTACTGTTAAGAAAAGGAAACTGGAAAAAGGCAAAAGCACATCTAGGGCTAAAGATACTACTCAGCTTCAATAGTGCAGCTGAACAGTACACCTCAAAACCAGTCTTGAAGGAAATATTTTCAGGGAACTTAACTATACAGGCTGATTTCCTAACAACTGATAGGACAGAGAGCAACCTATTTCTTTTTTCAATATAAATTTTTCAACTACCATTTTACAAAACTCAGAATCCTATTTAGTCACAATTTCAGAATTTCAGGGTACATGTATTGCTGAAGGATTTATAGCATATTACAAGAAATTGAATGCAACATCAGCAGAGAGATTAGAACAACTCTTCCCCCAAGAGGATTTGCAATTACATGATAGAAAGTTGAACAACCTGCCTTATTTCTGCACAGTGCAATTACCTTTCTATAACCAGAACTTAACGCCAGTTGCCAGAGCTATGCAACCCAACAGTAATGTTAATAATGGAAATAATGTAAATATTAGTGTAGTATAGTATGTCCCTCCCTGATGCTACTCCCATGGGCATGAAATTTATAATGCAAGCCAATAGAGCAACAGACTGCACTTGAGGACAAGTTCACTTTCCTCTTAGAAAAAGTATTAAGTGCTGGATCTTTGTAAGGCAGTATACACACAGGTCATTCAGGTCTGGAGAAACTTTTGATACTTATCTTGGCTGTAGTACATGACATATTGAGCTGTGAGGGTAATGGGGAGGATGGAGCACACACAGGCTGGTGAATGTAGAAAATTAAGTGCATTTAAAAAGAGGCTTTTGCTTACTCAGATTGGTATTAACTTGCATTTACCAACTTGCTCTTTCCCACACCTATCTCCCTCCCTGAACTGCTCAGTAGCATCACTATCTGCTGCCCCCAATTCAATTTCTGATAAAATTAAAAGATGCCAGAGATTTTATTACAACTGATTTCAAAACCATAATAGAGAGAAAGGGAGAGGAAAATGGCACTACCACAAAATACTTCCACCCACAATTTCTGTAACTCTGAAAGCTTCTAAATATAGCCTCAGAGTTCAGGCAGATGAACTGCTATTTTAAATCCGATTTTGAAAATTAGAGGACATTACTAGTTGCCCAAGGAAGCTGTGAATGCTCCATCCCTGGCAGTGTTCAAGGCTGGGTTGGAAAGAGCCTTGGGTGACACGGTTTAGTGTGACATGTCCCTGCTCACAGCAGTGGACTTGGAACTTGATGACCTTAAGGTCCTTTCCAACCCTAACTATTCTATGATTCTATGATTCTACTAGAAAAATTCTTCTAAAAGCGTATACTTATATCAATTTAAATTCAGCCTACTCCAACTTCAGACTACATGAATACTGTGTTTTCAGTAACTTGTACTATTAGCATTTATATTTTTCCGAGGCAAAACATGAGAATAAGCAAGATTTTAAAAGCAATTAAGAGGATATAAATGTTGTGCACTGCAAGAGCACAGTTCTCAAAAGACCAGAGTCCTGGCAACTATCATAATCCTTTTGAAATTGTGCATATTAAGATTAAAGATCACTTTGTTCCTCTATTCCCACAACTAGTTGGTATGGTAAAAAGATCAGTCCCCTAGTTTTATATGTAACATCTTTAACATTTGCTCTCCTTTCTGTGCCTGTGATTAAATGTAACATTTTGAAATCCCAAAGTTCTGAGAAAAACATAAATCCTTGTCCACAGCTGCTGTTTGACTCTGGAAACACATGCATTTTCTTTTCAAGCATCTACCATCAAAAATCCCAAAGGACTTGAACTGGAGAACACCTGCATCTCTTCATTTAGTTCCAATAACAGAGTCTAAACTTCAAAATTACAAAAATAGATGCTATGTTCAGCTGCAGCTACATTCTGCCCCTAATTCCCGTGAACAAAAATGCTAAGAGCATGAAATCATTCAGGCAAGCTCTGTCATCGAGAGGATAAGATTTTTTGCACCAGAAGCCCAGTGGGAACTTGATAGAAAACTGGCAACAATTACAGATAAAGTACGTTGTGAAATCCTCAGGGAGAGAAAAGGAAATGTAATAAGATAGATGGGTATAATTTTTACACGTTTATGCCCAAACCACAAATGTGACTTGTCTTTAATTACTCCAATATATTAAGGATTTTTACTCATTCATCGTGTCAAATCTTTCCAAAATACTCCATATTGGCTTATGAATTCTCTTTTACAAGTGTTATTTTTTTATTTACTAGCATAAAAATTCACTTAAATTGGAACTGAGAACTTGAAAAATATCATCGTTCCAGTTTTAAAATCCAGATTTTGCAGTATCCCCAGTCTAGGCAGTCAAAATTCAATTAAAAAAAAATGCCAATGACAGGCTTTTTTAACTGCAAGAAAGGGGGAGTAGGGGCATATACAAGTGTGCATGCATAAAAACGAAAATATGTAAAATTGCTCAACTCCTTTCAAGTAAGTTCTAACAGATAAAAATCTGCTAGTTTATTATAGAAAAAAAATCATGTTCCTGCTGGTACATTTATGGTACTTTCCTCATGTTTGAAGATATGAATTCTTCAGGCTTAACAATATTTTCACTCCACAAATTCTTTTTTCCTTTTGGGGACAGGAAGAAAATGGAGTGATTTTATCTAAATTTACAAAATATTGATAGTGGAAAAAGAATCCCCAAATCTTTATACGTTTAAGAAACATATCACTTAAATGAGAAATACCAACTTTTACAAGGTTGCATATTTGCTCTTCAGCCTTCATGCGGCTTTCATAAACTAGAGAAGCCTTCTCACTCTTACTTTGCTCCACTGGGTGTATCAATTTACTACACATAAGCATGATATTAATACAGGTACTTCTGGTTACTCCCTTATTCCACTGCTACATTACTGAATTCAAGATCAGCTCAAAGAAAACTTTATTAGCTGCATTTTTTATTTTAGTTCCTCTTAATGTAGATGTAACAAAGCTCTCCATACAGCGGCTGTACACGCACTTCCAATTATTCAGTATGGCAAAGCCAGCAGAGCTTAATCAGCTCACCTCATCTATTCAACAGCTGTTCATAATTAAATACTAACACCAGCGTTCATT
>JBCJKH010014178.1:6382-16605 GCA_039877255.1 Loriculus beryllinus | reverse complement strand
TGCTCCAGTGGAAGGGGTCCCTGCCCGTGGCAGGGGTTGGAGCTGGAGGAGCTTTAAGGTCCCTTCAACTCAAACCATTCCATGATTCTATGACTGCACAGGAGAACGTATCGACCTGACAAAGCCAGACACCACTGGCATCAGTTGTTGGAACATCTGCTTTTTCCCATGGATATTTCATATGGCAACAGTCTGTCAGGCCTATTTGTTCAGGCTGAGTTTATATGGTGAGAGTACCCTGGACAGGGTGGAGGGTGTCTCCGGTGCCACTCCATCACCAAACTGGCCCCCACTGTGCCCCTGTGTTCATCTCTGCATGTTCCAGCTCCTCCTCACCATCAGTTGCACATTGTAACTCTTAAAGCATATGAATGCAATGGTGGTGATGGGGGAGATATCAGGGCTCTTTTGCAAGGCTCCAGGAGGGAAGTGGAACTCTTTGGGCCACCCAGACATTTGCAAGTTCACACAGAGAGCCTAAAGAGGGCAAAGATGAGCTGCTACTGTTCTAAGCACTGAAGTTGTTATCGTTCTAAGCAAGGTCAGCCTCCCTCACAGGGACACCACAGCTGCTTAAAGGACTCTTGTAGCAAAGCTGCAAAACCCAGGAGCAGATATTTGCTCTCTGGAACAGCTACGGAGGCGTGAGGATGCTGTTGGAGCTGTAGCTCTATGACTGCATGCAGGAACACCACTGAACACCCTGGCCTTAAACATCCCCCAGAGCCACCTGAAGCATCGACCTGGTCTGGTCTTTGCAAAAAGCACAGTGCTGAAAACACTGAATTGCTCTGAGCCATCAGCAGCAACTTTTCCTCCTTGTTCTGCTGCAAAGAGCAACGAAGATTTGTCATTATATGAAGCAGAGGGAGATCAGGGCAAGACATTTAAGAGCCAAGACCCTGCTCGTCTGTGGGAGCTGTGAAGCTTGCAATGGATTGTTCCCATGACAGACATTGCACGAGTGGTTGATTAAACCACTTCAGCCTGATTCCCCTGAGCTGTGCAGCTTCAAAAGCAGCGGAGGAACCTGTCAGCATCCCCATCTTCCACTGCTGCTGGCAATTCACTTCATTGTTGTTCTTTTTAAATGAGGAGCTGTTTAGCTCTCGACCCACGACTGCTCTCTCTTCATTTTCCTTTCATTGACTGAATTGCATAAACCTGTCTTTAAAAAGCAAGCCAGAAGATGCAAGCTGCTGCTAAACTCAACATTCCACAGGGTCATCCCCTGTTTGCAGCACCTTTCCCCACACAGACAAGAGAAGGAAAATAAAGAGACATAATAAGGGAAAGGACCGGTCGAGGAGCATTAATTGCAGATGGGTTCTGTCACTGTCAAATGAAACATCCGTTTATTCTGTAACGTAAAGGAGTGGGACTGAGGTTTCCACCACATCCATACTTGACCCTTTTCTACTTCCGTACTTATACCCTCTCCTGGGCTATGATTTGAAGGCATTTATGAGCCAAACGTGCTTCAAACAACTTGAAGCACCTTAGAAAAGGCTTCCAGTACCTCTGAAGAGCCTCCTTCAGCAGGTAGCCAGCAGAGACCATTGCTCTGCCAGTTTTCAAAGCAGAATGATTTATTCTCTTAAAAACCACTTGAACCTTCTCAGTGGTTCCTTTAGTTACTGAGAAGAGGTTTGGGTGAGGAATCGAGGAATGAGTTTCTTCAATGCAGCCAGATGGAATTCCAAATCCCGAGTTTAGTCAGGGAGCTAAGGGGGAGATGTCAAAACATGCTTTCCATTAACGTAATAGCAGCAAACACAACTGCTTTAAAATGCTATAGACAAACAATTCCAGTGCTGCTAACAGAATCTTTGCCAATATGAGTGATTTTATAACCATAGTCAGTGTAAACCAACAGCAACAGAGTTGTAAGTCAGTATTTTATTCGTAAATATTTGCTTGTGATGCTACTTGACATCAGACGTCAGTAAAAATAACCTATAGCAAATGAGATGTTAAATGGTCCCATCTGCCTGTTTCACAGGCAAAAAAAAGTGGATTTTGTTACTCCTGAATTTCCAGTTGAGTCTTCCAAAACAGAAGGGTCAGTCTCTGTTCTTATTTAGCATGTTGTAAATCAAAAGCAAATGGGTTTAGTTCAGCAGTATAGGTCAGGGGAGTCCATACAATTGAGCCATTAACAGCAGCTTTTAAAAATCAAGTATGACATTCATTTTCTTAGTGGAGAAGTTCTGTCTGCAGATGGAGGGGGAAAAGAAAACACCATCTCCTCTGCATCTGCACTTCAGTTGCTCAGACAAAAAAAAACACTCCAGTGGCAATAATGAGCATTATAATATGAGCAATAATAATCCACATCAGCCTGGTTTTCCTCCCATCATCACTATATGCCAAAAGTCATCTCATCCTCAACACAGACATGAAGCTACGGGGGGACTTTCAAGACATGGACTCAAAGGAGCACCACAAGGAGTAGATATGGAGTTCACAAGAGACACAGGCTTCTTTAGAAAAGAGGCAGGTCCAGCAATGGTGCCAGAAGCCACTGGTAAAGAGAAAAGGAATGGAATTTAGGAAAACTGTGTTTACAACCTTGACCTCCAGTTCCACGTATGTGTGCTCCCGTGTGTCCACAAGGGAATGGTGCTTGTGCTTCTGCACTGGGAAAACACCCACTGATGTTATAAACCCAGCACAAGGCATCAGGACAGAGATTTTACCTTCCAAACAGCTCTTCAACACACTCTTATCTCCAAGGAATAACACAGTCAACATGCTGCACCCAGCTGAGGTTTAAAGAGGTCACAGGTCTAACTTCCCAATTCCCTACTAGCCTAGGATGGCCACAAGCCAGCAGTGCAGAATTCATCCAGAGCCAATTTGCTTTTCTCCAGCAGAAATAACTGTTTAATGTCCTGTAATTCAAACCTGATACATGAAGAGAGCAGTTAGAAATCAGCAGATGCATTCAAAATGTTCACTGTGGAACATTTTGTTGTCCAACATCATAATGTAAATGCATCCAAAGAGCAGCCAAAATGAAAGCTATCACAAAAATTCCTTAATGATAGACTAATAAGAGACACATCACCAAAGCATTGGAAGTTCTTTGGGGAACACGAATACGAATTGCAATGCATGAGCTATTACTTTAGTTATTTGGTGGCATTTAAGAAAAGAGCTTGAGTTTTAAGGCCATGAGGTTAGCATACAGCTGGAAAAATTCAATCCAAGCCATAAACTGTCTCTGGATATGTGCAAAGAGAGGGAGTGTCACTGAAACGAGCCTGTGTTTCTCATCAGGTACTGCAAACTGAGAAGGATGAACAGTGGAGTTTAGCTCAGCTACAGTTCATCTTCCCCAACAGAATTCACTTTCTGAGAGCACTCCACATGTGTGTTCATTGGGACTGTAAAACAGCCTGAAGAATGACCCCACTTCAGCAACAAAACCCCCAATCCCTTTACTTCCACCAAGGAATTGCTCTAAAGTCATTTCTCCAGGGGTTGGTTGCTTGCTTGGTTGTTATCTTTCAAGTCCTCAGGACCAAAACATAGCACTGAGCACATCTCCACATCTTCCCCTGCAGCCATTTGCAGAAGGAAGAGTAAAATCTCAGTGTCCAGAGCGGAAAAGGCAAGTGCATCAGCACAAGAAGTTGTGAGAGGGCACGAAAGCGAGCAAGAATGACACCAGTCACAACAATGCAATGGTTTTGATCAGTAAAGCAGCCATCACTTGAGGATTTCAAAGCACTTCATAAGTATGAATCTTTACAAGTCTCCCCAACTCAATTTTCTGGCTCCTGGAAATTGAATTTTTCCTTAATGGAAAACGGAAGAGAAAGCACTGAGCAAATAAAGCCACATTTCCCAAAAGGATTTGGAAGTACCAATAGATGTGGACTCTGGGTCAGAAGATGGGACTTAGTAGATGAGAGCACAATCCCACAGAAGAGTCTAAAGTGGCACAAAAATTCCAGTGAGGACCAGGCCTGAAGTCAAGGAGGTGCATTGGAAGTGTGGAATAAACATCCTTCAGCGTTGTGTGCTCTTGGAACTACACCTGATCATGATGTGTATATATATATATATATATATATGTGTGTGTGTGTGTGTGTGTATATGCACACACACATCTGTGTATACATAGATATAGCCCCAGGGCCTGCATAAGCATACAGATCCTATTGTGACAAACACACCCTCAGATGTTTTGATATCAAACCTTCTCTTTTCAGTCCCCATCAAGGAAGTGAGGATTCGTGCTTCTCACAAATGAGATATGAAACCAGAGCCTACAGGGTACCTGTGGAGCTACAGACAAAGCACATTTCCCCCCAGGACAGCAGTAGGGGACTTAATTCCTGAGCATTATAATACGGTGAATCATGGTTTTGAGTCATTGCATCCATGAAAAAGATGCAGCAAAGTAGCTGGCCCACAGTTTGTATTTAGGAGAGACTTACACTGCGATCCACTACTCCAGCTCATGTAATCCACCATGACAATGGATACCATGGGATAAACAGAAAGGCGCTGCCTGGCCTATACTTTTGTCTGTCTGTCATCACACCCTGTTAAGAATCAAAATGCTGACTCCCAAAACTACCTCTAAAACCTAAGTGTTTGTAGGTTGTGGATTGAGCACCAACACAGCAGCTCGTGAGTCACAGCATCGGGGGTGTTTGCTCTCAGTGGAGGTGATCTCTAAGGGAGTTCTCTATCTTAAACTGCCTAATGATCCTCTACCTGGAGCTGGCTCTTCCCTTGGCTCTTCCCTAGTAACCAAAGGCTGTGGCGACAGCGCTTCCCAACAGTACAGGGATGACGCAGCAGCAGCCGATGAGGCATCGCACTGGAATGTCTTGGATGGAGAGTGCAGAGGAGGTTTCTGTGACGGATAAAACCCGCTGCCAGCACAGTCATTAATCCCTGTCTTTGCTGTAAGACAACCTTTGCTCTGCCCCTG
Source organism: Loriculus beryllinus (assembly GCA_039877255.1). Classification (NCBI taxonomy): domain Eukaryota; kingdom Metazoa; phylum Chordata; class Aves; order Psittaciformes; family Psittacidae; genus Loriculus; species Loriculus beryllinus. The sequence goes on along the minus strand of JBCJKH010014178.1, from coordinate 11,654 downwards.
CCCTGTGAGCACTCTGGGACAGAGACCAGCCCCAATGTTCTGCTGTACTTCTCCAGGACAACGGGGTGCCAGGGTATATTGGGGCATCCCAGCACTGGAACAGCTCCAGCATTCACAGGGTTTAACTCAAGGAAGGTTAAGTAATGAACTGACTCAGAACTGCCATAGCCAGGTAAACCCCTGGGAACACACAGTTTAGTGGCACAGAAATGCTGACTGTGCTTTTTAACCGACAAGCTGGGGGGTTTGATGGGGGTTTTGGTTGGTTTTAACTATTTTTAACTGCTGAGCAGCATCTCTATTGGGAAGAAGGAAAATGTGGAAAACAGCAGTGGTATGGACCAAAAAAGCACTTTTGTGGTTCAGTATAATTTGAAACACGAATTACATGGCTCACAACCCCTCACCTTCCACAGTTGTCTCTAATGGTTGCATACAAGGCAATACTCTGAAATTTAAGTCAGTCTGTATATTCACAAGGCAAGCAGCAGTTCTATCATCTAAGTTCTTCCTGGATAAGTGCCTCCTATCTGGTGAATAACTTCAACCAGTGATGTAGAGAGGCCATCGCTGCTGCATCCCAGTGGAGGGCTTCCGGATGCCTGTACATGATCATAATAAAAATTACATGCTCAGTGCCCTGATTTCTTTCATCATTATAGTTCTAGGGAAAAAACCTTGTGGCCCAGTGTCCCCCTGCTCAGTTACACAGAGCCAGTCTGGGGGTTTTACCTTGCAGCATGAGGTTCCTTTTCCTAAAACCTGCTGAACACCCCCCACCAGAGATTAGGAGGAACAGAATAACTGAGCTAATTCCCTAGCCAAGGTGAATGTTTGATCAGCTGTGTGTTAAGCCAGAAATTATCCAGGGTAGTTCCAGGGTTGTCATGGTGGCAGTGGGATCTTAGGCTGATACTAAAGAATACTCTCACAATGACTGACTGGTGACAGCTAAGGAAATTGCTTTATTATGCTGAGGTTGTTTGCTTATAATCATTCCACTCGGGCCCCTTCCTTTCTTTCTTCTTCCCCTGTTTTTTCTTGTCAGTCTTAACTAGTGACATCTCTAAATGAAGGAGCATTCTTAACTACAGGCTCAGTTCAGTGAGGCCCTTTGCTCTGTGTTAACCCCAAAGAACCAGTAGCCACATATCATACAATCCCAGACTGGTTTGGGTTGGAAGGGACCCTAAAGCTCATCCAGTTCCAAGCTCAGCACGGCTGCCCAGAGGCACAGGCCAGCTCCTGGAGAGCAGGTACTCTGATGAATTCCCTCTGCCACAGAGGACAGGGCAATGTCTCAAGCTGCTGGTCTTCATCAGAGCTATACCCTCATCACAGCAGGTACCTGCTGTGGTTTATCCTTGTGCACATTCAAACATTCTCCCCATAAAGCCAGAGAGGAGCCACCTCAAACAGAACAAAACCATTATTGGAACCAGACAGTCACAATAGGCACCAATGAACTAAATGACCCATCAGTGAGGAGCATCACTGCGCCCAGTTCGATTATTACCTCTGTCAGCTTCTTGCTGGAGGCACTGAGGATATCCTTCAGTGCAATACTGATTCGTGACAGGAAAAGAAAGGTTTGGTTTATTCCATTCCATTATCAAAGTCATCACTGGCATGGCACGACCTCTGTTTCCTCTGTGACCTCTGTTTCCTTGAAAGCAGCTGCAATGTTCAGTTGCTAATCTCTTGTCAAAGCTTCATAGCTACAATATATTTGTCTGTGTCTCTAAGCTGAGACTTTAACAAGCTCAGTAAAATAAATTCCTAACAGAAATCTCATTTAGGAAAAAAGCAACTTATCAATCATCTTTATGTGACTTTTCAAACACCTTCATTAGGCTCCTAAACGCCTGTGTAACACCAGATCAACACACCAAAGCTGTTCAGAAAGTTCTGGTTGGGAAGACTCTGGTTTCTGTTGCAATTTCACATACTCCTTGATGCATACTGCCTAACCCCAGAGTGTCGTGAGCAAGAGGAGCATCACTGGAAGAGGAAGATCTTTGCATTCACTGACATGAAATCACACATCCACACATAACTATATTGCCAGAACAAGTCCCCTGAATTAAGGACATTTAAACTTTTCTAGTCCTTCTGGTTTAGCTGGGGGAAATAGAGACATCAGAAAAACACCATGCAAAGCTGAAGGTGGGTTTGGTTTTTTAACTTCTACACCCCCCCCCCCCCCCATGCAAACAGTTTGTAAGTAAGTAAGGCCCCATATGGAAAGATTGCTCTTTGTTCAGTGTATTAAGGGGTATGTAGCTTGTCTTAAGGAAACCTTTTGTTTTCTATCTATGTATTTATGGCATAATTATTTCACACACTGCTTAGACAGAGATAGCCTGACGTGAGAAAGCCAGCACATTCTTAGACAATAAGGTGGAATTGTGTTTGAACAAAGCAATAAAGAACTGCCAGGCCAAATAAGACAAAACCCCACGTCTCGAAGCGCAGATCACAGACAGAAGCTGTGCACATGCTTCCAACAGCAGAAACATACCCCGGGATCAGGGAGCTGCAGGCACAGGTGTTGGGTGCTCCTCTCGCACCCACAGCCCTGGCACCCACAGCAACAAGCCCTGTGCTCTGGCATTTGTTCCGAGGGAGGGAAAGAGGGAAAACTTGGTTTAAATATAACTCGGCAGCCTCCAGCAGCAACTTTGGCTGCAACGCGGAGCGGGTAAGATCCGCCTGTTGAATCAGCAGAGCCCTCCCCGCGCTCTGACTCCGCAAGATGCTTTTAGCTCGGGAGTGCTAAAAGCGAACAAGGAAAATGCGCTGGGATGAATGCGTTCGAGCAGCTCTGTTTACCGGCCGCTATTAAAGTGCAAACATGTTGTGATTAAAGAGAACAGCTGTCAGTGCGCCGAGGTGTTACAAGCGTGAGACTATTTAAAGACAATGACTGGCGCCATCTATTTCACTGCGCTCCAGCAAGGAAAAGGCACAGTTCTTAAACACTGACTGAGGCTTTACGTTCACAGCAGCCCTGAAGATGCTTTGTGATGGAGAGGGTGACTTTTAGTGGCAATGAGTACTCCTAAGTGGAGAATTTACCCAAACAAAGAGCCAGGATACGAGGCCAGCCAATGTCACCGAAGGCTGCTCACAGCTTCAGTGATTATGGCCTTAAATTACCGGCTCAGATTTCCAAGTGCAAAAGTCTGGAGGAAGTGGTTTTCTAAGGTACCTTCAGGTACTTCACACCTGATTGAACAGTGACTAACTAGATCACAGCCTCAAGTCTTGAGATAGGTGACCCTGTCCCTCCCTCCTACCCCTGCTAGGGGGGACTCAACAGGACGCATGATGCTAACTCCCTCGATGCAGACAGGCGTCCACCTGTACACTGAACCCCTAAACTTACAGACAAAGCCTCCAAACTGCTCTCTGAGAGGGCAGATCTGATGCTAAGAGAGGATTTGCCGCACTGGGCTATGGCCCCCAGTGTCTTGCACCTTCTCTGGTTGCTGTAGCACAGCACTGGGATTTTACGCTTGCGCAGAGCCTTCCGGAGCAAGCGGAGCTGGCAGCTGGGCCCCAGGACAGGGACACGGTGCTATGAGAGGAATTCATGAGATGCAAATGACACAGCAGGGAAATGCAAAGCAGGGACTGTCTGGGGGAGTCCCCTGTGAAGTCTGAGGGACCTGGTCCTCACATTCCTCTGTGCCAAAGGATGCTCTCACCACCATGAACGCACTGGGATCATCCCTGTTCTGCAGAAAGCCAGCAGGGACAAAGAAATTCCACTTATCAACCCCTCACCTATTTTTGTGCACACCTTCACCCTTAAGGCTGAGATCCTGCAGCTACCTGAGAACCCAGATTCTGCTTAAAAAGGCATTTCCAAACCTCACCGTTATGGCAACAGCTTTGAGAACACAGGCTTAAACCTCCAAAACCCAGCACGTTGGTGTGCACCGATGGTCCTGCAAGTGTGGTTTTCCCTCACCTGAATTCAGACATCTAGAAGTGAAACAGGAACCTCCAGCCGCTGATCCAACCCATCCTGAACCACATAACCATGAGAGCCTCCCAAAATGCCTTCCACTGGACATGTAACTTGAAAATAAAGCCTAAGATACGACTGAATGCATCTTAAAGGGACTGAGGCGAACTCACGCTGCAAACAGCAGAGGCAGAGAAGGATCCCCAGGCTTTGGGAGCTTAAAGTTTATGCTTTGAGACTGATCTTTTTTCTTAGCCAGGAATTTCTCTCTATTCTCCAATGATTTGTGCTGAGATTGAGTTGAAAAGTTTGGTCAGAAGCAGATGAATAAACCCCTGACTCGCAAATGGATCTCAAACTGAGGATGGTCGGTTTAAGGGTATTCCAAGTGCAAAAAACCCCATGAAGTAGATTTAATAAAACTACTATTTACTCTACCTTGCTCTTTAATTAATAAGTTTTGTTTCTTTCAATAGCAAACCTCAAAATAAAGACTTTAGAGTAGTTACCTAAGCAAAAAGAATGGAAAGATTCAATCAGACTGCAGGAACTCACTTTTGAAATAGGCACATACACAAAATCCTGCTTTAACAGGAGGTGAGTCTCGTTTCACAACGCACTTTATTCAAAACAAACAGGAGAAACCAAGTCAGGAATAGACGGCAGAGGCTTAAAAATAGGACTTAGCGCAATCTGCGCTCGTTTCTAAGACTAACAACGAAGCAAGCGCTGGGATCCGAGAGCTCTGGCAAACTACGGGGATGTGCTGGAGAGGGAATCAGCTCCCAGTGGGGATGGGAGGAGTGCGCGGGGGAAGCGGAGGGAAAGCGAGCGGAGGCAGAGCGGCTGCCGGTCGCGTCCCCTCCCAGCTTGCCCCGGCTCCGGAGGCTCGCAGGGAGCCGCGCCTCCGACCGCTCAACCGGACACCCGGAGTTACGGGAAGGGACGAGCCGCGATGAAGCCGGAGGCGGGGTGTGTGCGGGGTGTGTGCGGGGTGTGTGTGCGCGCACTCCGGTCCCGGTCCGCGCTCACAGCTCCGGTCCGCGCTCACAGCTCCGATCCGCACCACGGCCGGGGGGGGGGGGGGGGACGGACTCCGCCGTTCCCAACTTTCCGCCCTGCGCCCCGGGGGCTCCCGGAAACACCGAGGGCCGCGGGGGGGGGGGGGGGGGGGGGGGGGGGGGAGGGGGGGGGGGGGGGAGGGGGGAGGGGAGGGGGGGGGGGGGGGAGGGGGGGAGGAAGGGAGGGAAGGAAGGAAGGAAGGAAGGAAGGAAGGAAGGAAGGAAGGAAGGAAGGAAG